>JAHWFP010266697.1:28302-55835 GCA_023313725.1 Lithobius niger | reverse complement strand
GGGGGGTGAGCGCTTGAAGCTTGAATGCTAACCATCTTAAGTCTCCCTAATCAAAACTGCCGGAAACTCACTGCCAGAAGGCTGTTGACTTTTGCACCAAAAAAAAAAAGATCCTTTCGACAGTCCGGGACAAATCTTTCGGGAACGAATAGTCGGGAGACGAAAAGTCCGAACACATTCATTCCTTATCTGTCATGCACGGAGGCATTTTTTTTGGGAGGGGATTGACAGCCTCACCCATTTAGAATGCTTAGCGTTTTAGACAACCTCTTCAGTTTGACAATACGTATTTTGTCTATGTATTTCGCTTGCGCTGAACCATAGGCGACCTATCTGTCGACGCGCCATTAAACCTCATCCCCCCCCCCCCCCCTTGGTAGGTGAGGGGCGATTTCGTAAGTGGCGAACGTAGTCATTGTTACAACCAATCGAAATGCAGTACATTAATGTGATTGGGAGCGCATTCTTTTCACGGCATCAGTGAAAACGGAGGAGCATGTTCATTTATGCTCGGATGCAATGAAAAGGCCGAGCGTGTTCATTCTTTGCACGACAGCAATAAAAAAGGGTGAGCGGTAGGCAGTGTAAGGGTAATGTCGATTGATAGTAACAATCAGTTACAAACGAAATATTAAGACATGTAATTTTGACGGAAAACTCTTGGAAACCAATCGAAACAAACATCAGTGCGCAAACGGGACAGTGTACCAACATCGCGTCCTTCTAGGAACCAGCTTGTCATTTTTTTTTTTGTAGTTACGCTTTTGACTTGCTGCAGTTGATGGTACAATAATAATAATCACTTTATGGTGACCTTTAACAACCAGCTGATTTGACGTTACGATTTGATCGCGAGGTTTTATGTTTGTTGAGAGACCAAAGGGACCAAAGAGAGTTGTTTAGACAGGGCTTCGGGCCACTATGCCCTTAATAAATTCAATTTAATTCAATTCAAAGCGATGGCTTGTCTACATGAGCCACTGTTTCTCATTCGTTAAACCATTGTCAGAGCAGTAATGGTTATAGCTTAATAATCAAATCAAATCAATCATTTTAACAATAAAATCAACAAAGTTGAATCTTCGCGATCAAGTTATAATGTGAAACCAGCGGCTTGTTAGCTTGCGAGCAACTAGTTGCCCAGGATTATCGAGCGAGGGCGCGGCGGTCGCTCCGTCGTTTTCCCGGCATGCACTTCGCACAAGGCGTGTCGCTCGATCGCGGCCCGTTTCGCATCTCTATAAGTCTAGTATCTCTGATTCTACTCATCTACATTCTACATTCGACTTATCGATTCGAAGACAAACCTTCGAATGCCGGAATTCAGGAATCTGTCCGTCGTCGTGTACTGCAGTAAAAATTGTTTTCTTGTTGTCATAAATCGACGATGTCATGTTGCAAGCATCGTACGTCATGTAGCGAGGCACGAGGAGAAAATTTGCGTCTGCGTTGTTGCCATGGTTACTACGTATAGACAACTTGAAAGCCGCATTCTCCTACAAAGGCGAGAAGCAGCCAGCAGATTTAGTATTGACCAAGTAAAAGCTAGTGTGCGAGAAAATTGTCCTTGCGTAAACGCGCCCTTACTTGATTATTGATCAATACTAAATCTGATGGCTGCTTCTCGCCTTTACCGGAGTATGCGGCTTTCGAGTTGTCTATGCGTATTAGTAACCATGACAACGACGCAGACGCAAATCTTCTCCTCGTGCCTCGTGATACGGCGTACGGTGCTTGCAACAACAAGACAAACAACAAGAAAACAATTTTTACTGCGGTACAAGACGACGGACTATTTTTTTATGCCGGCATTCGATGACTTTGTCTTCGATTCGATAGCCACGAAATGGACGCCATGTTGGATTTTGAATTTTCACTGCGAGAAGCTATTTATTCTACCGACGTTTGATCATTGCTATAGAAGCTGTACTTTGAGGGAGAATTACAAATTTTGGAAATAGCGTGAAATGACAACAATCTTGTAGCAATGTTTAAAATTACTGTAGCACGTTGTTCTTTATCAAAGACGGTTAGCCGAGGCTCAACAATTCAAATAAATACAGATGCAAACCTGTTTACGTCCAAAAGGCAACGTAAACAGGTTTGCATCTGTATTTATTTGATCTTTATCCGTGTTGTTATTTATAATACATACAATTTGTTATCTATTACCGCATTCATTTAGTAGCAACGGGAAACTAATCATAAATAAATAACGGTTGACTAGCAAATAGCATTCGGCGAGCGAGAATGACTTCGTTGCATAAACGCGCCCTAAATTCTAGCTTGCGTGAGTACAAAGCTATAGTTCGTACCGTAAACACACCCAGCAACCCTTGAAAGCTGTTTGTCGAACTGTACGGCACGCAGCTGTTAAATGTACGCAGCAATTACGCCTCGAATTCAATGCCAAACGCCACATAAAAAGCGATATTTATCATGTACGGAAGTGCCAAAAGTTCAAGGCCTACCGATACTAATAACAAGTTTTATCGAAGAGACATTCAATGCCATGATGTTTATGGGTCTAGATGTTGATATAAACGTTAACACCAATTTCATCTTTTAATCACTTTTCCTGTATCGCTTGCAGTCTTCGCTTGAGTCATGGAGTCTAAAACAAGCGTCCAGATCCCCGTGGTGGATTGCAGTAAAGTTGCGATCACTTATGATGACGACGATATTGACAACTCAAGTCTAGAAAAATGTGCGGCACAATTAGTGGATGCCCTTGGAGGGATGGGCTTTGTATACTTGCGTAATCATGGAATTCCCAAAGAACAGGTGAGTTTTTTTTAAATAAATCTCTTGGAGCTTAAAAGCGGGTTGCCCCCAAAGCATTTAGTGCTATCTATAGTTCCCTCTAGCACTTGCTCGCATTAAAGGCGCCTGTTCACCGTTTCGATAGCGTTGCCCATATTCTAAACACAACATCTACGTTCCAGATTCTCCGTCCGTCATCCTATAGGCTGATGTGGGTCACGCAATCTCGTTTTAGTTGTGAAAATCGCAGTGCTGCTGCAAATGAGTGTATTTTTAATTTACCGCTATTTTCTTTATATTGCTCGAAGGTTCTACGATGGTGCGTCTATTAGTTGAAAAGGTGAAAAGGTGCCTTTAAGCAAAGGAATGCACAAAGAAATATCTTTTAATGTAACAAACAAGCCACGTGCCTGCTTAAAGGGATATACCTCCCAGCGCCATTTTTCTCGATCCACCACATCAAGTACGGCCCCAAAGTTCTATTTACTTACCGTTAGTCTTTCTCTTGCTGAAAAACCGTTTTAAAATGTGGCGTTTAGGAGATTTTCTGTTGAATATTGTTAACTATATTAATGAACGACGCGCGTACAATAATCATGACGTTTCATCTCGGTGTGTGCATGTACTAATTTTTTAATAATTACCATGAGATCTAAAATCTAATAGATTATAGCGGTAAAAATTAAAATTAATTATTCCAATAGATCGCCGAAGCAAAATCATAAGACACTAGCCTAGAAAATTATGAATTGTGATTTTAAAATACGAGACTCATTCCAGTTTGTGACGATACAATCGTTGACTTGATTGTGTTTCGTGTACTATTCCCAAAGCCAACCGAGACAGCAGCTATGCGAGGAACGCAGCTACTACCCCAGCCGACCTTAGCGCTGTAATTGCTCGGATGACGATCTGCGCGTAGCTGTAATTTGGCACGCGGAATGTTATAAGGCAGGTCGGGTGTCCCTTTAATTATTGAATAAAAATTCGTTACCTTCTAGTGCATCTTGAAGCATTCGGTAAAGATTAGCGATATTACTGCCACTAGTTGGCACCACGATAGAATATAAAGAATATACCGTGGCGCCATCTAGTGACAGTAATGTCGTTCATCTTTACATATTGCTTCCAGATGCACGAGGATGTGCCACAGGACATATTAGTGCAGCAGGACTTTCGGCCCATGGCCGTGGCCAGCGGGGAGCGAAAGCGGGCGGGGGAGAACAAACACTTTAACAAAGGGGAGTGAAACATTTTATTTTTTTGATATATTTTATTCTTTTTGCTTTTGTTTAAGAGGTGGACTGTATTCCTTCGTTAAGTTGGGGGCGAAATTGCGTGGTGGTAAAATTGCGATTGGGGAGTAAAATAGCGGTGGAGTGTAATTGCGGTGGGGGCTTAAAATTGTCAGTTTGCGTCCCCGCCCTCAACCTCCACGATAAATTCCTAGACATAGCCCTGTTTTTGCCAGTGTCCGCGACACCAACTGTGTTAAGAAAAATTGTCCGCATCCAATATTTTTCTTCAATGCTTTAACGTATTATTTTGGCTCTTCTGCCAGTGAAAAGTTCTCGCCGAGACGATTAACATGGTGTACGGAAACATCAAAATCGGTTAACAATTTGCGAAACTGTGCAAGTTTGGGGCAAATACGACCACAGAGCGGCCCTCCACTGTCCTCGTCATATCGTCGCGTGCCAAGCTAATTTTTCCACGGGGGGGATTAAGGAAAAGTAGCTAATTGTGTTCCAGGGAAGTGCTAAATTGTCATCGGTTTTTACACAAAGGGCATCCAGTCCAGTTACAAAAACAATTTTCGTCGGGCAACACCCTGCGAGGAAGGTCCGTCATCTGCCAAAGAATCTCTAAAAAAAAAACTTAAGCGAACGTTTTGTTCTTTTTTTTTTCAAGTATGCCCCTAAATCTGCTTACTCCTTTGAAAATCTGCTTACACCTTTGTCCGTGGTGTAAGCACTATCTATTAACAAAGTGTTAACTATTCTTTCCAATCGTCCTTTTAACTGCAAATCACTGCAGTGAGTAACGACATTGCAGCCTGCTACCGTTTTAAATCTATAGTTTTGTTTGCGTTGTTTCTTTTGCAGGTACCTCTATTCGATTCTGAGATACACGGTACAAATTATGTTTATTGTTGGAAGTTAATAAACCTCATATTCTTCCGTAGAAATTGGCAACAATGACTGCAACTTCATGCCATCGTCCAACGTGATTACGGTTCGTGCAGGGTATTGTTGGAGCGATGCAATGTGCAAAACCTTTTGGCCGCTACTGTACAAATAGATAAATTTCCGTATAGCATTTTGCCACAAAGCTGTTCATTTCTCGACTGCATACATGGCTCTTCAGTGAATAGCGACATGTTCGTTTATCCAGAAAGTGTTTCAAAGAAGAGTGGCCACATTCTTTTGTACTCAGTGAAGGTGTCGTTCTCTGTTGTCAGAATGCGGCAACAAGACAAATCAATAGCATCAGCGGCGCTTTAGGCGGCCATATTGTACAACCAGTCGCGTTTGGTATTTTTCATCGAAGATCCAGCCGATACTGTAGTAGAGCCCTAGTCCGATGCTTCAGCAGTAAAGTCACGTTAGGAATCGAAAAATTCACCTCTTAAGAACAACATTGATGTGCTGTGGTGACAGTAAGAGTTGTTCGGTAAGTTTATGACAGTGCTTTAAATTCCAGGAGGCTAACAGGATTTGAGGCACTTTTTACAGCAATTTTCACCACGTGGGGAATTCTGTTTTTACTTTCCAGGACTTTCCCAACTTTTCAAGGATCCGTACGATCCTCTTGCTTTGAAGATTTTGATCAAACTACAGGTTCTCTCGCTGTTAATTTAATTTTCGTACTGTTCACAATTATTTGCAGATTAAAGAAGCATTTCGATTGTCCGAGCAGTTTTTCAACTTTGATCTCGAAACCAAACGAAAATACAAAGCAAAGACCTTTGAAGAATGTAATCATGGATTCATGGAAATTGGTAGTGAAAAGTAAGTTTTTTAAATCGGTTGTATTGTTATTATTAAAAAAAATAATAATAATTTTCCTGGAGCCTATGCTTGTTTAGCTAAACGAGCTATTGTTTAGTTTCATCTACAAAGTTTTCAGCAGAAGTAGGTATCGAAAACTCGGGCAAATCCAATACTTCAAGTTTTTTTTCCCCCACAAAAACGACATCAAGCAAAAAGTATGTGCAATTATAAACTGGAAACGTTGAAGAATCAGGGGAAATTTTTTAATTTTTTTATTATTAAGATGAATTCATCCCAAACGTACGAACAGAGAGATCCTTTTTGTTTTAAAGTCCTGTGTGTAGAGGTGGGTAACGGGATTCATCTCGTATCTTCTTGTCTTGGAAACCAAGTACCTAACTCGGCTTTGTTTTGCTTGCTTCACTTGGATTCTCAAGGAACTCTCACACAACTAGTTTTTCGTCGCTGGACATGCTTATTTTGCCGTCTTGCCTATGTGAGGCGCCATTGACACACCTATCAACATTTCAAACGATCAAACATCAATTTCTTTGTTTACGTTGATGTTTGGAATGTTGACAGGTGAGTGAAAACTTACAGAAAATTGCCTGTCAATGCCAAACTTAACCTGACACAAACAAAAATCATACATCGGAGTTTTGAACTTTCAAGATGTCGTATTTAAGGAAACAGTGAAACTTTGGGCTGCGTTTACCTTTCATCGCGTAATGTCCAAAGGACAGTGTGACATCATTTGGTCGCTCACGAATCGAACAGGCAGCCAAGATGGTGGCTGCTGCTAAACACCCGATCCAGTCAAAGCCAGGTGTAATGAATAGTGATGTAGAACTGATTTTAAACTTTAGCGTCCTCAACTCGTCTTCTTAATCTTAAGTTGTATATACGCCTGACGCACTGTAGTAACCATGTTTAAGTATTTTCAGTTACTGTGGAATTGAAACTGAAACTGAACGCCGAATAAATATAACGCTGTAGCTATTGCCATTTCTGCTGGTGGCAGTCATGATCCAGCATAGTGATGTATTACGAATTCCATGCTCACGTATTCAGAAAAGGCTGGAAGTTTAGGAACACCCAGACCCATGTAGCCATAAGTGCATGCCTAGATTGGGCACTTTCATAAACTCATCGAAGAAATCAGCGCTGAAACCCCGTCTCATCAAAGTAGTTCATAAACTCTCGGTGAAGTTTCCAATACCTCAGCGTGGTGTCACCGCTGAAGCATCGTACTCATCGACTGCAAGAGCCGGGTTTTTCTGCTGAGTCGATTGACTAGAGATGGCGGATCCCAAGTAGTGCTTCACTAAGATTATTTGTGTAAAAGTAATTAAGAAATGGTGAAGATTGTCGTCACGCAGTATCCCCATTCAGCTAAAAGAAGGCAACACGTCACTCGATCATAAGTCATAAACGTACTTATCGGTAGATATCTAATGCAAACTGCCTAGCAACGCCCATGACAACTCAAGGGTGATTGGTGAGCAAATGATGGTGAGCAAAACACTTCTTTCATGATAATGGCCTTCATTTTACCAAGAATTTCTAGGGTTGGGGAGGAGAATTTGTGACTGAGACCCCTTCTGAAATATCTTGGATACAGTCGTGTTAGTTCAGTCTTAGTTTATAGAGGGTGCCATGTGTTTTATGTGGATATTTCAATTCAGTTTTTAGCCTAAAATTAAACTAAACTAAACGAAACTAGCTTGCTTTTAATTATTATTTAGCCTACCTTAGTTGTAATTTAGTTTAGTTTACTTTAGATTTGGGCTGAAAAATGAGCAAAAATTATCGGATGGAACACGTGGCGCCCTCTGAAAACTCGGACTGAACTAATGGGGACCGATGTAACGTGTTTCAATAGGGACTTTTTATAGTTACAAATTCTCCTCCCAAACCCTATAAATTCTTGATTTTACTCATCCATCATTCCAGTTAGTCGGTTCATAAAAGACTTAAGTGTGACGTCACTTTTAGTGGAAGCTGTCGGTTTTTGTGTCGGTCAGTTGTTCGATGAGTTTACAAAATGCCCCATGATCCCGTCTGATAAATAGCTTTAAAAAAATCTCTTGGATGGACAGACAGACAGACAAAGAGTTTTCAAAGTCAAATAGTAAACCTTCAGTAATAAAAATAACCACGCATGCACAAACCATGTAGTAGCATGCATGGAGCAATTTTTCCGATATATGCATAACAAGTTTCTGTTAAAATTGCATTCGTTAAACAAAACTCTACATAATTAGATATACAATCGATACACTTCTTCTGTCCAGATTAGATGAACAATTCGGGTATGAAGAAATTCGTGAATCGTTCAATATGAATTACCTTCATGGATTTAATTTCCCGTCGGAAGTAGCTGGTTTCCGGGAAACGATTGAAGATTTTTACGACAATTGCTCCAAACTTGCTCTACGAGTGTTAGTTCTCATGGGAACTGGCCTTAAACTTGAGGTAAGTAATAATCTATCGACAATAAAACTTGTTGAAAATTCGTGGCAAGTTTTCGGCATCTGATGTCGTGGTATCAAACAACAACGTATTTCTGCAATTTTGTTAACAGCCGGAAGTATTAATCGGTGGAAGGAAGTAGACCTTAATGTCAAGACTTCAAAGGGTGAAATTCTCAAAAAGTTTTGTTTTGGGTAGCTGTCTCGAATTTTTCTATTGTTGGTTGGTGCGTTGTTGGCATTGAACGATTCTTCAACTTAGTTGCTAATTTGTAGTTTTGTTGTGTACAGTTTTTTTCCGGATGTTCACGTGGTGTGGCTATTTAGTACTTAAGGTTAGTTTAAGTTTTAGTCGCTGTAGTAGGGCGCATTACCTTGGGCAGAGGCCGTAATAAACAAGATTCAGATTCAGATTCTTCCAAAGTCTGAAACAAAATTTCTTATGTACTGTCATTTCTCGCTGCTACTGTATACTTGCGTACATCGTGTTCATTGTTGTCATTGATTCACTGATTTATATTCTGTATTTATCTACCGATTCCAAAATATCAACCCTCTTTGAACAATGGAAAGAGGTAAAGACAGTGTTGGTTATTGTCGCCAATCTGGTATATAGAGCAGCTTCAACGGCCGAATGCCACCCATTACCTGGTAGCCATATGCGTGGCCATTTAAACTCTTTTGCTCAGTGTCATGCTGCATGGGTTTAGTAAGAGATCCCTAAAGTAAAGGCTGTCTCAGGTTTACCTCCCATAATACTTCGTAAAAAACAACACAACTAGCAATGCGTCAGGTTTTTTCCGCTGTTGATGCATATGGCTCAATTGGAGCAATGGCCATTGGAGCAATGGCATTTCTAAACGCTTGTCAGTTTGAAAATTCGCCACTTGTGCCCAGACCGTGACACCCGCCAAAGATCCCTTCGATTGATTTTAATTGCTGTTTTTGGCATTTCTCATGTGCCTTTACTTTAGGAGGCTTTGGTTGAGTGGATTGGTCAATTCGCACTAACTCCTTTCTGATCAATGGCTGCAAATTTAGCAATTTGTTATAAATAAATGGTAAAACCAAATCTTTCTTAATTTTTGTAAATTTTGCTTTGTAACGGCCTGGGTTACTACAGATCGGAGGTTCGTAACGTTCATGGCTTGAGTTTAAGGGCAGGTATAGCCACCTAGATATCGGCGAGGTAACAATTAGAAACTTTCAAACTCCTATGATAGTTAGACACGTATTAGCATTGTAAATAAGAAAATAGTCCTCTCCTCATCCCTAGAAATGAAGCAGCCATTATTTAGGCCTAAAAAATCGCTCTCACAGTATTGTCGGGAAGAAAGACGCCATTGTTGTACTCATCCATCTGGCTAAAGCATTTGGCTTCATTTCCTAAATGGTTTAGCCACATGGTTTAACTATTTGGTTTCATTTGCTAAAAGTATGGTGTCCCCAGTGAATGTGATGTGGTATTGTTTCTGCTCTACGTTTTTGCTCTCGGTTCGGGGGCAGAAGTGGGCCGAGAGGCCTGTGACATCGCAGAACCCCACCCGTTATCGACATCACAGGCCCCGCCACAATGGCAACACCGGTGCAAGTCAAAATGGCACCGATCCAAGACGGTGGTGCCCATACTATTAAGATATCCTTAGTCATACAAGTGTATGTTCAGTCATTACATTAAACAGTGTTTAATGATGTAAGCACATAATTGCAATAAGTTATTAAAATTTAGAATTTAGTTCAAGTGTATATTTCTGTGTATTTATAGGACAAATTCTTTTTGACGAAATGCCACAAGACTGACATGAAGTCAAATGAAAACCCATCTACGATGAGATTACTTTGTTACCCACCTGTCTTCAAGAAAAGTACGGTTTTGTTTTAAATCTACTATATTGAAATGTTACAAATTATTTGTAAAAAAAATTATATGGAAAAGAATCGGAAAGAATGAAATTAAGAAAAACTGAAATTCATTGTTTTGTTTTGTTTAGAGGATGTCATTCGTTGTGGAGAACATTCCGATTATGGATCCCTCACCTTTTTGTTTCAAGATAACATGGGTGGATTACAGGTAAAGCAAAATGCGATTTGCACGTCGATCATACTTCTAGCCAATCTACCTTTATCAATAATGATGAACATTTTGTCTGAAATTTCAGAGGTGAGTTGCTCGTCAGACACAAACATAGAATCTGATTCGATTATGAATTAATCGTTGGCCATGTTGTATGCAAACTTAATAATGATTGCATCAAAATTGCAGGATTTTCGCCATTCGCGTAGGAGGAGCAACTCAACTTTGGGCATCCATTTTCCAGAAACGCTTGGTGACAAAAACCACCAGCCAATCTTAAGAGACCACTAAGAATTTTCCAGGTGCTTTCTTAATTTTAAATCCCCCCTGAACTCGCCCTAGTAAAACTGTTGGTCCTACATTTGAAGGGGTGGGTTTTTTTTTTTTTAGTATTACTAAAACACTTCTTCAAATAAAATGAGACCCGAGTTCGGTGACGACCCCAAACTACTACTTCCAAACCACCAAAGTTTATTTTTCTGAAAAGCACTTGTAAAGTGTTTTTGAATGCCGTTGCTGTACATTCCTGTGCACCTTCACACCAGAGCAAGAATTTGTCGACAACTAAACAACTAACAACTAAACAACATAAACAACTAAAAGCACGCCAAAGACTTGCTGTAAATGGCATGTTTTCGCTTTTTTGGGGGGAACTTTCAACTGTTAAGCAAAACCTATACAAGCTTGTACAGCCAAAGCTTGTACAGCCAATGGCTGCTTCATCGTCTAGGTTAACCTTTCAGTTTTGAAGTTCAGTTGAGCATTACTGAATGGTTGCATCTTGCAGTGAAGGGACAAACCCGAACACATAGACAGTATCTGAAAGTATTCTCAGTAATAATCCTTTGGTCCCACTAATGGCTGCTGGGTAGCATCCCATTCTATTCGATAGCAGCAGCGAGAAGACACTAGTGCATTGACTGATTTAAGGAAGTCGTGTCCCACTGTGAATCTTTTGTCCCACGAAACCCAAAAAAGAACGCTAATCACAAAAACTACCCAACAAAACAAGCTACATTATAATATTACTACCGCTATACCATAACCACTACAATAGTCACAATGCGGCGGTCGCCTTTTCATCATAAATCCTAGAATCTGCCCATATTGCATGCAGATTGAACAATTCTATATGGATCCATACACCCTAAAGACTGAGAAGTGTTAAGAGTACATTGTGTTGCAGTTACAAGTTGGAACCTCTGGGGATCGTAGATGGGAAACACTTGCAAAAAATTGCTTGACATTCTCAGATCCCATTCAACAGTAGCATGCTTGTGACAGGACTGCCCCTAGTCCATGTAGGTATTGCTCTATAGTTGTGCCCTTTCCTTAAGACCTGTTCTAATTTGTCAAGTGGTTCAGGGTTCAGGTAGCTCTAAACGACCAGATTGATAGTTTTACATTGTTTTAAACATTGTTATTATGCAACAATCATTATCATTGAAATGATACAGATACCAAGCATTACAACACGGTATTCTAAACTGCATGGTACGCCAAAATATGACGAATTAGAAAACAAAAACGAACTCGTTTGAGGCTTAAGGTTTAACTGATCCGAAGTCAAAACAGCAAAGGAACACAAATAAACTTTCCTGTAGGGTTTGAGATACTGCAGTGGTGCTGTTCTGTTTTGTCCATGTGAAACCTACTGTTGTAGCCAACCATTACACACGTACACACAATTTAAGGCAGAGCCTAAATTTCAAACGTTGTTCATGCCCAAACAAAGGAAGAAAGAAGGAAGAGTGTGTAAGGCTGCACAGTGCACAGTCGACTACTTTCTTGGCTAAACTTTTCCGTGTTCTACAATCACATCGTCTACTTTCCGTTCATCACCCTACTGATGATAACAAAAATTAATAGGGTTGGGGAGTAGAATTTGTAACTGAGACCCATACTGAAACGTCTTAGATACATTCACATTAGTTCAGTCTTAGTTTATAGAGGGCGCCACGTGTTTTATGTGGGAATTTCTATTTAGTTTTTAGCCTAAAATTAAGCTAAACTAAACGAAACTAGTTTATATTTAATTATTGTTTAGCCTAGCTTAGTTGCAATTTAGTTAACTTTAGATTTGGGCTGAAAAATGAGCAAAAATTACCAGATAGAACACGTGGCGCCCTCTGAAAACTCGGACTGAACTAATGAGGACGAATCTAACGTGTTTCAATAGGATCTTTTTACAGTTACAAATTCTCCTCCCAAACTATAAATTCTTGATGATACCTATAACATTTTACAAGATTTTCAAGCACTTTTCCAGGCATGAAATTTCTTTATTCCTGTCCAGGACAGTTTCAGATTTTCAAGGACTCGTACGAACCCTGACACCTGTAGGGCTGTATTAAGCACACTAGGACGATTAGTTTTTAAATATTTTCCAGCGATGTCGTTGAATCATTAGCTGATATATCGTGTGCAAAAGTAAAAATGGTAAAAACATTTGACTACAGAGTTAGGTTTCACGTGGACAAAACAGTATAGCAACAGTGTACTATCTGAAACCTGACGGGAAAGTTTATTTGTATTCCTTTGCTGTTTTCAATTCGGATCAGTTAAACCTTACCTTAAGCATCCAATGAGTTCGTTTTTGTTTTCTAATTACGTGTCATGCCATTAAAAAATCTTGTGTTTCCTTGTCTTGTCAAAGGTTTACTCAATTGGCATGTGGCAGCAATAGGGGAAGGGAAGAGTCCCTTTTCATTAAATTCACTGTCCTCGTTTTGTTCCTTCTTATTTATATTAGGTTAAGCTTCGTGACGACACATACTTGGATGCCACACCGATTGAAGATTGTGTTCTCCTCAACATCGGAGATATGATGCAACGCTGGACTGCAGACAAACTCGTTTCCACGGTAAGTTTGGACAAGAAATACTAAATGTTGATTTTTCTTGATGATTATGGACTGATAATTGATAACTGAGCAAAAAACGGCTTCGCCGTTTAGAAAAAAACAGAGCTCGTATCCCCATACTCACAGCCGTGAAGGTGAACGAATAAAAACGGATTATAGTTCACTCGAACGCAACGAACTATAATTTGAACTTCAATACCAGGGAACAAGGACTGTTTTTGATCAATGGTTATGTCGGAAAGAAAGCCCAGTTTATGTTTGAAAAGTTTAATGTTTCGGTGGGCGTGCACGCATAATTGTGTATTATACAGACCTTTCTCATATTTTTCTGTGTTTGTTGTTTCATATTAAATCTGTTTCGTGTGAGTGGGTATATGGGTTTTTAAGTGCCTTTATAATTTGTGAAACAAGCAGACTCCTAGTTAAGGCATTATTTTTTTGCTTGTGTTTGTGTTTGAAGGTCGTTTGAAGTGGTATTTCTAGTTTGTTTGAGTAATTACGTGTTCATTTTGTGTATGCATTTTTATCTTTCAATTTTGTAGCGTTTTGTTGTGTATGGCGTTATTTTGTGTGTGTTTGTGGGTTTACGTTTTGCGAATTGGAGTTCAAATTATAGTTCGTTGCGTTCGAGTGAACTCTAATCAGTTTTTATTCGTGCACCTACACGGCTGTGAGTATGGGGATACGAGCTATAATGTTTTTTTTCTAAACGGAGAATCCGTTTTTTGCTCAGTTAATTTGTTGGCTTTTTTCGCTTCCTTTTTATATTAATTGCTACGGCCTAGTCTATCATGTGTCCACTGTCCACCGATTTTTGTTTTCGAAAAAACGGAACATTAGAAATGCATACTTATGTTCAGGTTATGCCCAAGGTTTGTCCCATGATTATTATTTGATGGCAACACATTAGCTTGTGTCTAGATTTAGCATGCGTCATTTCGATGAGTAGTTGATTCTGGATTGCCATGATACTGCAACAATCCAGAATCAACTACTCATCGAAATGACGCATGCTAAATCTAGACACAAGCTAATGTGTTGCCATCAAATAATAATCATGGGACAAACCTTGGGCATAACCTGAACATAAGTATGCATTTCTAGTGTTCCGTTTTTTCGAAAACAAAAATCGGTGGACAGTGGACACCACGGAATCACGGAAACAATTCAACTGGCTTCCCGAAGCCCACATTGAAAAAGTAAATAAGTCACTCAGTCATGTCGGCCGCCCAATTTTGAGGCCGTAGGCCAATTTTTAAGATTTAAGAGGGAGTGCAACACCTTTGGTTACCTCAATTCTGACTACTAGATGGCGCCAGCGTCTACAACGTATTTCAGTTACGATCTGAGAAAAAGTGGAACTTTTTTTCAGTTATTTTCCAACGGAATAGTATCAATCTTGTTTCTAATGAAAGAGAATCGAATTGACTAGCGAAGTGTGGAGGCAAAATTATCTAAAATAATTTATCATAAAAAGTGTTACTGATTTCAAATTAAACAACAAAATACCATAATATGCAAGTGTTGTTTGAAAATATCGTACCTACTCTAATCGGATTCGAACGCAGAACGGGTGTTAAATGTGACGAGGCATGTTGACAAAGAAGAGCTGGATAGCACTTCCAACGCTCGTCTGATCCGTGCATTCGGAAATCTGCGTTTTAACTCGAACGAATTAAAAACAGAAACGGAAAACCAATAAGCTTTCAAGTAAGGTTTCAGATACCACAATGTTACTGTAGTGTCCACGTAAAACCACACTACTTTAGTTATCCATTACATATGTGAAAAATTAAAACCATTGCCACGGTTATCTAATGTTTTATTACCTGAGTTTTCTGTACAGTGACAGTCAAATTGGATTACAGCATTAAAAAATTCTGATGCCTAAACAAAGAAGGGATAATATACTATGGTTTATTAATAATTCAAAGTCTACAGAATTAACGAACATCAAATAGACATGTGCTTACACACACCTAACACATTCTCGGCTTAATATTTTGCTTAATTTTTCAGTAATCAATGAAGATGCCAACTGATTAGGCTTTCCATCCTATTTATTTCAGTAATCCTCCGTCAAGTCGTCGCCTTTCCATTACCTAATCCCTGTTGGAGTTATATGGGGATTAGTCTTTTCTACTGTACTTTTTAGTGGTGTTGGCTTGTCAAGCAGTAATGCGCAGACAAAGGTCTCATACTCCAATCATACGCTTAGCTACTGTGTTAAAAAAAACATGTTAATACAACAGTAATTATGAATTTCATGAGGACTAAACACTGCAGAACATTCCATTGTCTGAAACCTTACAGGAAAGCTAATTAGTAATTCTTTAGTTAAACCTTACCTTTGACACCAAACGAGTTCGTTTTTGATTTCTAATTCGTGATACCACAGCGTGGTAAAAATGTAGACGAGCGCTGTATTTTGCTCGCTAAATTCCTTCATTCAGCGCAAATCCTTCCATTCCATTTTATTTAGTTTGTGTGAAGCTCTTTGTCAACACCTATTAGTTATTACAGGACGGAAAGCCAAATGGGCGACGCATAGAGGTTTGCTTCCATTTTTTCTTTTTATTTGTGGAGTCCAGCTGCTGTTGTTTTCAGTAATTATGTGTACCTGACAATTATGTCTATGGTAATCCTCGCCACCATTATCGTGACTACTTTAATAAATTCTGGTGTGCATGTTGACGAAGTCCAACTAAGCATGTACATATACAAATTTGGGTTACAAATATCCAGAAATAGAGGAGATAATAAGCACCAAATATTTTATTTATTTACGACCTATGCCGTGTAGGAGTGTCTTTGCTACGGAATGGCAACCATGAATCTGATTGGTGTTCAGTTGGAGCTTTATAACCAGCAACAGTATTCAATTCCCAACATTTTAGAAAAGCATTATCAGTACAACCATTTCTAAAAAATGGGAAATACCACCAGATTTGTAGAGTAAATACATTAGATTGAAAGAATGGCGGTTTTTTTGGTGTGATTTTGATGGCAAATCTTGCACGTGGTATTAATAATAAAAAAACCACCAAAACAAATTGCTTTATTGTTGAGATGACTTCTCTCTTTTCATTCTTCCCCAACGAGCAGTGTGAGGCTACGGACTGTGGCTAGTCTTGTGGTCAGGTCAGGTATAAGGGTTTAGGGTTACGAGTTTAAGATTAGGGGTTTAAGAATACGTCGTGTTTGTGGGTCTACTTCCTTGGTCTGTCTCGTGCTCCTTGTTCCACTCTGCTTCACTGGTGCGGTTTTGTGAGATGTGTTGTGTTTGTAAATGCACCGTTGTAAGCTTCTGTATCCGAGCGTGTGGCTGCGGGCCGAGGCTTGGAGTAATTAATCAATCAATCAATCAATCAATCAATCAACTGTTTCTAATACTAACAAATGGGACAATGCCAAAATTGTATTTTGAGCTAAAGAAAGTAGCATCTTTGCAAATTTAACCGTTTGTCATATTCAGCTACACTTTTGGACTCTGAGGCACACTCTAGATTTATTGTTAACAATATTGCCATAAGGACAGTGATTACAATACCGAAAGGCTACTTTTCCGTCTGTTATGATTAGAATATTTAAAGAAGGCTGAAGCTTGCAACAAGTACTTGGATTTAGTATTTCCTTGCCTCTCTTCTCTAGTAGAATGGATTGCGAAATGCTAAAAATTCTCATTACCGAGGGGGGCATTAGAAAAACTTATTCAGGATCTCGACCAGACCATTGCCTGTGACCCGGACGGCATTACTGCTAAGATGTTAAATGTGACTGAGGCTTGAAATGCCAAGTGCCTCACTGAACTATTCACTCTGTCTACCTGGTGTGTTCCGAAGGTTTGGAAAAGGGCATTTGTTGTTCCTGGTATCCCTTCAAAACAGCGCGGAAATAACAGCGCGCGACAAAACAGCGGCGTCAAAACAGCGCGACGACAAAACAGCGCACGACAAAACAGCGCGACGACAAAACAGCGCACGACAAAACAGCGCACGACAAAATAGCGCACGACACAACAGCGTGACGACAAAGTAGCTCACGACAAAACAGCGCAAGACAAAATAACGCACAACAAATTAGCAACAAAATAGCATTTCCAAAATCGGTCAAACAAATAGGTTGCATAATTTTAGGCCCATTTCTTTGCTTTCCATCCCCTGAAAACTGTTGCATCACATTATTGGGTCAGTGCCACCATGAAGCTTCTCTCTTTAAATTCTCTGATCTCCATTGTTAGTTTGGTTTTCGTCATGGTGCCTCCATTGAACTCTTGCTGATTAAGCTGGTTCATGAAATTACTAAAAGCATGGAGGAAGGACATCGATCAGATGTTATCTCTGTTGACCTGAACCAGGCCTTTGACGTTGTTCTTCATAAGCTACTTCTACATAAGCTCGAGGCCTACGATCTCTCTCACGAAGTTTTAGCATGGTTCAAAGACTATCTTTTTGAACGCAGACGGTTTACGAAGATTGGTAATGGCATTTTCTACAGCGAAGAGAAGGTTTTGTTCTGCAGTCCCACAGGGATCTGTTTGTGGACCTCTATTATTCTAGTTATATTAACGACCTTCCAGACAACCTGTCTTCTGAGTGTGAGATGTTCAGGGATGATTGTACTGAACATGGGTCTGTTAAGTCCACCAAAGATGAGCTAGATGACTAGACGAACATTAATGAGTGGTGTGAAACTTGGAATATGGATATTATTTTAAGATAAAACCAAGCTCTTGTTGTGCTCAAGGAAGTCTGGTCTTGACTAACAGTTACCTGTGTACGGTCTGCCTGTCGACGAGCTAGGCAGGGTTGCTAGCATGAGATGCCTTGGAGCCGTTATTGATGAGAAGATGACCTGGAAGGAGCATTACAACAAAATTGTTGCTAAGGTATCCCAGGTGTTAGATTTGTTGGTCGAACTCTGAAAGGGGCTGGACCAGATACGAAAGCTGTGGCTTACACCATTTTGGTATGGCAACACCGCGAGTATGCATGTGGGGCCTGGTTTGCTACAGGAAATGTGACGTTGCTGACCTCCAAGCTGCAGGAATTGTAACTGTTGCAGTGTTGGGGTCAGGATGAGTGTGTAACTCATTTTCTAGAGGATCTGAATTGTGCTTCCTTGGAGAAACGCAGGCGAGAGCACAACTACTACTCTACTGCAGGATTAGAAAGGGCCTCTCGGTTCTGGACGAAAATAAGTTCATCTTCGTTCCTTATTGTTTTGGGTAAAATCACAATGCTAGAGGATCTGAATTGTCCTTCCTTGGAGAAACGCAGGTGAGAGCCCAACTATTACTCTACTGCAGGATTAGAAAGGGCCTCTCGGTTCTGGACGAAAATAAGTTCATCTTCGTTCCTTATTGTTTTGGGTAAAATCACAATGCTAAAGGATCTGAATTGTGCTTCCTTGGAGAAACGCAGGTGAGAGCACAACTATTACTCTACTGCAGGATTAGAAAGGGCCTCACGGTTTTGAACGAAAATAAGTTCATCTTTGTTCCTTATTGTTTTGGGTAAAATCACAATGCTAGAGGATCTGAATTGTGCTTCCTTGGAGAAACGCAGGCGAGAGTACAACTATTACTCTACTGCAGGATTAGAAAGGGCCTCACGGTTCTGGACGAAAATAAGTTCATCTTCGTTCCTTATTGTTTTGGGTAAAATCACAATGCTGCAAAAAATGGCTGTACCAATGTAAAAGACCTTATTTTCATTACTCTTTCATTCCTTGCTCTGTTTGGGAATGTCCATGTTTCTTGTCGCATTAGTGACGCTGAATTTAGGACTGATTTGTTGAGAGGGAGGAGACAAACCAAATGAGTGCCACATGTGTGAGCTCTTGTCTCAGCTTGTTGACGTGTTTTCTTTTCGAAATTGCCTCTGGACCTTTGGGTGGGGCAATTGAGCACTTAAAACCAATGTTTCCAGACTATATTTGTTGCTGAGACCATGGTTATATTATGTAGACCAACGTGATAGTATATAATATCCATGCTGAGATACTCAAGAACTCGAATGGCGTTTGGTGAAAACGACTTCTTTCAGACCTCTTTAGGCTACATAAACGAGGTAAGCTATTAAAGGGCACACCTTGTAAACGCGATTCCTATCAATAGTTCTAGAGTCTTCACACCTAGTGTGGTACCAAACGTCTATATACGTATCATTCATTAGTCAATCCCTTGCTAAAAATCCATTTTAAAATGTGGCGTCTAGGAGATTCTCTGTTGAGTATTAGCAGGACAGGATGTAGTGTTTTCACGGAGATTTAAAGATTTATAGTCAAACTTATTCTTGGTGAGAAGCCGTTTAAATGCGAATTGTGTGACTGCATTTTCAACTGAAGGAAGTTTCAGAAACTGTAGTCAAACTCGTTCTAGTGAGAGGCCGTTGAAATGCGAATTGTGTGATGCTGCGTTTACGCCATCGTCGCCATCGTCATTCTAGTGAGAAGCCAAATGTCAGTCTAGAAGTTAAGTTCTGTTCAGGGAAGATTCACTAAAAGCCTACCTGGACTTCGAAATGTTGACCACATTGAACGCCTATGGTAACAACTTTTTTTATTAGTTGTTGCCCATCACTGAATACAGGCACCATCCAATAGATTGCCAACATACCACCAATGCACCCCCTCCCCCAAAACAACACAATTTGTCCAACAGCCATCCAACAGACTTCCAGAACGTCAGCCCAGATCTGGAGATCCAGAGGACGCCCAGCTCATTATAACTTTAGATGTGCTTTAGACCCATTTTGGACATTGGTGTATAATAAATAGGGAAATGTGCCGAATTAACCACTAAGGTTATCTCTGGATGGAGAGGGACAATTTTGCAAGGAAATAACTAGGATCCCTTGCACGCCAGAATCAACACGAGCATGAGCACATTTCCCAAACCCGTTTCTTCCCAAATGCACTCGGGTGGGCCAAGCCCTGGATTGAACCCGGGACATTTGACCTATGCGACAGTAGTGCTATACATTGAACCTCCATGAACCCCGATACAATTGGTTTGCATTTTCTTTTCTTGTAACCACCATAGCTTTCCTCCTAACGTATACCTGTCTTAAATTGTCATATAATTGCAGTCAATGGAACTGTTTTATTTTCCATAATATCTAGAAGGCTTAAAGGAGAAAATCTTACTAACAGTTGACTTCAACTCGGAATCAGCCATTTACTTATATGCAAGTCTCAATTTTAAGGATGTAACGTGTATTTGAATTTTTTTTATATCATCGCTTCAGTACAGTTCTTCGTAGATGTTTTGTTTCGTAGATTTTATTGTATTCTTAATTCACTGTGAGAATTTGTATTGAAATTAGCAACCTGTCAGGTTTTAAATAGTTAATTGAATTAGTTTATTACTTAACACAAACAAGTACCTTTATAGTTAGGATAGTACACATAAAATAACAGCTCAGGCCCCGCATTTATCTTCGTTGCCAATCCAAGCTTCTTTTTTTTTCCAACTTAACCACAGTGTAAACGACTTAAGGCGTGATGGACCAAGATTTGGACGTCAGGAGGACAGTGATCTTCTGAACACAATACTGAATGTCGCTTTGCAGACATGCTTGAGTCATTTTCTCAAAGTCTCAAAGACCTGACCATAAATAGAGGTGTTTGGACCGTTAACATACGTACAATGGAGTGTTGAGTGCTGTGTGGGGCACTATGCGGGGGAAAAATCGCCCAGGAATTAATTCCATCCCCTGTCTAAACCTTGGAAGTGACAAATTAAAGTTGTTTTGAATATTAACGTTTTTTTTTTTTTTTTTTTACAGAGACACCGTGCCTTGGTACCAAATTCGGAAGAACTGCAAAAGATGCCTCGCTATTCCATAGCTTTCTTCGTTGTTCCTGATGACGACGTAGTCGTTGAATGTTTAGATAAATCCAACAAATATCCACCAATCAAGTCGCTGGATTATCTCAACTCACGTTTCCTCGACACGTATACTGGTGATTCAAAAAAATTACCACAGGTTTAATTTAAAGGCCAATTGAGGTACATCGATTTTTACTTGCACGCCTTCTGGGTCACCGAGACCAGGGACGTAAAGGTTTGGGTTAGGGGGACCAGCAACTACAAGCTCTCGCGTTCCTTCCAGAACCTAACTAGGTCAGCGCCGTGTTGTATCCCAACATGCCAAGCGGCAAAGAACATCAGCGCATGCGCAAGGATGGTTGCACGCACCCGCCATATTGAAATCCTCGCTTCGTTTTACACAGGCAAGTAACACACAACGTTCAATCGATTTATTAACTAACAACAGCATTCCGCCTGATTCGAATACTAAAATACATTAAAAAAATCTGTAATAAAACGCTGGGTGCTTGTGTTGAACCTCGTAATCGTCTGTATAAATTTAAACTTGATTGCAACTTCGCGATGCTTCCACTGTATTAGGCGCGTTTCTCATTCCAGCAGGTGGGAAGGTAGGGGAAGACCCTGGGGGGAACTAAGATGGAGGACGATAACCACGATGGATGACGTCAATCGCGTCACAGGCGGCTTGCCCTTGTGCCGAGACCTGGTTCTGCATCCGCAGCTAGTTGCTGGTCCCCCTAACCCAAACCTTTACGTCCCTGCCGAGACAACCAATGGACACAAAAGGGACTGTGGGAACACGTTCCGTATGTTCAATATGCAATAATTTCATTCCGGCATCGTGACAAGACTCTTCGACAGGCACCATTTTTTAGACTATGATGAAAGTATTGAAGACAGGTGGAGCTATTATTTTGGACTCTGAGCCGAATTAGATAGATTTTTGGCTATGAGCTGCTCGTGCATCTGGCAAATGAAATATACAAATGGCAAGATACTATGTGACTAACAACAAACTATACAGTACAAAAATGTAATGACATTATTTATGCACAATTACATAGTTATACAGTTGTAACATAATAATCTAATTTCAATTGTTTCTGCAAGGTGGGTGGTATATTTCGGTAAGCTCTGTACACTGCAAAATAGAAGTTGTGATTCACGTCCACCACAATACCCATTTGTCTCTTTCTTTACAACGTGTATCACAGCACCAAATACGTGTATGAATAGGTATGTGCTTTAAAATAACTAACTTTGGTTGGTAATATGCTGAGTCGATGGGGGGGGGGGGGGGTTATGGAACCAATTGAGAATCATAACTCAAGAACGCGTACCATTGTGCAGCTAACTGCAATGAAGGGAATTCGAAACAAAGAAATTTTGTGTTAAAAACACCACTTTCAAACACACGTGTGTATTTGTTGTGGTATTCGGATTACTTGGGTATATACATATATATATATATATATATATATTTAATTAACCTTGACTTGGGTGCTGTTTATTAATTCCTCCCTACTGTCAGAACAATTTTAAATTAATTATGGGCTAGCAAACAATTACTGCTATTGATGGTTTAACTGCATGACAGTAACAACTTTAATAAAGATTTACTGGGCCTTAGTCGAATACCCACAATACAGGGGGGGGGATTGAGGCTTAGTGGCGCGTCGACAGCTTGCACACTACAGGTTTCTGAAGAGGTTCAGTTCACCAACATGGCTGCTATACTGAATTTCCGGTTTAACACAAACTATTTAACAACAGTTGTTAGAGAATTATAAAATAAAAAAATATTTTTGCAAAATCCTGTCACAGCTTACAGAATGAAAGGTGGAAGGGCTCATACAAAGTTTTGAGCTTTAATAAATAAATAAATTGTGCACATACACTAGGATGGTGAAAGGCCAATTTGACCACTAACACCCCCCCCCCCCACGCTAAAAGGAAGAAGAAAAAAAATTGTAGGTTTTAAAAAAAACTCATTTTCGCACATACAGAGGAAAGCAAGACGCACTACAAACAATCTGGCATACATTGACCAGGTCACACTTCCAGATCTGCCTCCTAAAGACAGCCTAAGACCCAGCCTGGACAATATTTCCTGGAAGGCTATTCCAAATTTTGACCACCCGCAAGCTAAAAAAAAGTGTTTCCTGCAGTCAAGCCTCGCCCCTTTCACGACCAATTTGAGTAGGTGCCCCCTTGTCCTACCATTTCCCTTGATCATAAAAAAACTGATCCGGATCAAGGTCGTTAAGGTTGTTTTGTCAAGGTCGTTTAGGCTTTATGTTTTAAATTTGAAATTGTTTGATGTCTACAAATCTGAAAACAAAAAATGCCGTGTCCACAAATTTGCAGTAAGTCACCAGTCAGTTTGTATAAAATGCTGCCGTTTGGATGCAATTTTGGCTGTAAAGCTAACTGGCTACAATTTTAGTTTGATATAGGTAAGAATCTATATATATCATTACACAAAATCCGCAAGGCAGCCAGCAGCAGCAGCAGGCAGGACATACGAAGCAGTCATCTGCATCTGCAGCGCCCAGAACTCAACGTCCAGCAGCGCGAACATACGATGCCATCTACCGACCTAACGGCAACTTAATGAGGGGGGAGGGGGGGGGCGAGACCGGGGGGGAAGGGGAGGGAAGGAGAGGGAAGGGGAGTGAGACGACGCGGAATGAGCGAGCGAAGCGAGCGACTCCGCTAGTTATTAATAATAAAGTTTGCTGAAGTGTCGGTTTGGAGCTGAACACTTAAATGGTAAGATTTGTCAAGAAACGATGAGTGATTTAAATGTGTTTTCAAAAAAAAAAAAATAAAAACAAGGTTTTATTGACGGTGAACAGATGGCGATGCGCAGCAAGGTTTAATCTTCCACTTCCTCACTTCCTCACTTCCAGTTTAATCTTCTAGATGAGCTCTGAGGGGGGGGGGGAGGGTTGTTTTTACTACCCTTTTATGTCCTAATGCTACCCCCCACCAGAGGTGATACCATTAACTCAATTTGACCCCCCATTTCTGGTCCCCCCCCTTCCAGTTTCAACCTCTGGATTTGGGTGGGGGAGTGCTTTTTGCTGTCATTTTCTGCCCTAAGCTACTCCACAGAAGTGTAATCATTAACCCACTTTTGAACCCCATTTCTGCCCCAGTTTCATCTTCTGGAGGAGGGTTGGGGAGTGCTTTTTGCTACGTGTTTATGCCTTAATGCTACATCCACCGAAAGTGATACAATTAGTCCTCTTTTGATCCCCACTTCCCGTTTCGTCTATCTGGAGGAGGGTGTGGGTGTTTTTTGCAAGTTTTTGTGTCATAATGCTAACCCCAGCTGGAAGTGACATCATTACCCTTAATTTCGACCCTCCATTTCTGGGTACACCCCTTCTGGTTTCATTTATCTGGAGGAGGATGGGAGAGGATGGGACTTTTTGCTACCTTTTGTGTCACATCATCCGGAAATGGGGGAGTAAGGGTTGTTAAGAAGGAGTTGGGGGTTATTGGAAGTGAGGTTTGTCATCATTATAACGTTCATCGGGGTGGGGATAGTTCTTTTTGATACATTTATGTGTCCTAATGCTACTTCATGGCAACATCATACCGGAGTGGGGGGGGGGGGGGGTTGTTGAAACTTGGTAGGGATGTATAATGCATTTTGCTGTCGTTATTCCTGTGAAGTCCCATAGAGTTCTGACTTGCAGTAGAAACAAGCAGTATCAGTTTTTGTAAATCGAATTTCGTCTTCCCGATTTACAACTTCCATGCACCTATAAAACTCGCCCGCCTCGTCTGCCCCGAGGTGGAAATTTTGAGTGTAAATGTTTACATTTTCGTTGAAGCTGTGTATCTACGCGTTTATTTTTGTACAGCTATGCGTTTTTTCGCAATAATTAAATTACTTAAGCCTTTTTTTTTCCCACAGTAATTAAACTAACTCTGCTGGGACACTGCGATTTTAAATTGATTGAAGGATCATTCCAGCCAAAACTCAGCCCTAATCAAACCCTAAACAAATTGTCTTTTGATTAATTATGAGGTCTTGTTCATGACCTACCAGAAATTCCACTATAACTTCAACAGCCACGAATGCGCCGATATTCCGAAATTAAACGAAATCAGTATTCCTGTACCCAGCAATGCACGTTAAAGGATAAAGAAATGACAGCATAATTTTAATAAATTAAATTTAAACTGAAATAATTCTGCAGTTCTATTCACTACGTACTTTTAATAAGAATATTTTCCAATAAGTAGTTTACTAGATCGCACATCACATCATTTTTTTGTGTGTTAAGTAAAATAATAATGCTGATAACTAATTAAGATAATTGAATGTGTTTTTTTTGTTTTTTTGTTTTGTTTGTGTTAAGTAAAAAATTGAAGTCGATAATGTAAAATAATTGTTCAACAGTATGTTTGTTATTGTTTGCACAAACAAGTACATTAGTACTTCGTGCAACCCAACATTTAGTTTAATTAAAAAAAAAAAAAACATCTAAAAAAATATACTTTATATCGTATTATTTCAAGATCTTGTAACGCAACAGAAATACAATCTCAGTACCTTCCTATACTTTGTTCCACATTATGTTTTCAGAAAACTTACTGTATGACGCCACATTTACATCCACTATGAGTGCAAAAAATCCGTAACATCCCATTCGTAAGCTCTAACAGTAACTTTGTTGAGTCTACAAGTGTGATATCCACATGTTTTTGCACTCTTAGTGCAAGGAAACGAGTCGTCATCCAGTCAGTTTTCTTGAAAACATAATGTGGAACAAACTATAAACAACCGAACAGAGCGAACAGAACTTGACGTCGCGCGTGCGCAGTAACGTTGCGTCAGCCGTTTAGTACCTTCCGAAACTGCAATCGCAGCTCAGCAAAATCAACAAGCTCAACAGAGCACTCGTTACGTCATATCTTTAACGTTACAAGACGTGGCTAATTGGTTGGACCAGGCTAGCCTAATGGATGTAACCAGGCGCGAGCAATGCCAAATTACAAACCATCTCGGGCAGGTGGTTACGTGTGGTTGCCAGTGTTGGAGCTTTTGAGCATGCGTGAGGTACCGGAAACACATTCATCGCTGACGATGATCAATCTTGCGATGGTTGACGTAAGCATGCCGTATCAACACGGCTATAGTAGGGAATGAGCTGAACTGTCACCAACAGCGGTGCGTTTGGTTCTTTCTGTTCGGTGCTTTAGGAAGGTACTGTCTGTATTTTGTATTGCAGCCCCACCAAACGAAAGCACTGATCTTTAAACTGAAAGATAGGATCGATAATGCAACACCTTAACGAGTCGTCATAGAAGAAGCTAGGCTACTTAAAAGTAAGAAAATAAATTTTATTTGGCGCACGGGTTAGCCTATTTACTCAATACTCAGCGAATGAAAACTGTTCTTTTATTTAATCGTTGGAACACAAAATGTGCACATAGGTAGTCATCTAATCAGAAAGCACGATCGAAAAATAGTTGGTTCCATATTACCAAATGTGCTTAATTGGTAAAATGGAATGAACCGGAACTGTAGATATCGCAGGAAAAAGAAATGGGGGGGGGGGGTGGTAGAAAAAAAAAAGAAATTACAACACTGTCGCCAAAATGGAACGAAGTGATTGCAAGCAACCCGAACTGCGGTGGTGACAGCGTTGTGGTTCATCTTGTTTCTTTGTCCATTTGCTTTCGCAGCGTGTGGCCGGTTGGTGTTGACGGCGGATGCGACGAGCGATTTTCCGACTTTGGTTTTCCGCTTGGGGCCGATGCCAAAAAAGTAGCATTATACTTATAAACAAATGGGAGAAAGTGGTGGTCAATTTAATTTGGAAGACTTTTCAAATGCCATCGTCTTATTATTTTGAAACCCTACTTCCCATTTCGTCTTTTGGAAGGGGGATGGAAGAGTTTTTGCTACTATTTTGTGCCCTAATCCTACCCCCATCGAAAGTGACATCAGTATTCCACTTTTGACCCCCACTTCCGGTACCCCCACTTCCGGTTTTGCCTTATGAAGTAGGTTGGGGCTTGCCTTTTCTCTTCCCTTTTGTGCCCTTATCCTAACCCCACCAGAAATGGCGGTATTGTCTCAACATTTGAAACCTATTCTGGTACCTCCATTTTGGATTTTTCGCTTTATGCCATCCAAACCGGAAAGGACGGTATAACCCATACTTTTGGATGCCTTCGATAACTACCAAACCAAACTCAACCGTCTGAAGGCAGTTTGGTACCGTTAATACGGAATGCCCATGAGCAAACTCTGCTCTGCCGCCAGACTGGATGAGTTTGGTTGAGTTTGGCTCGGGGTTTTCGAAGGCCCTGTCTGATCCCTTATTTTCTGGTGTCCCCGCATACGGTTTCGTCTATCTGTAGGAGGGTGTGGGAGATCTTTTTGCAACTTTTTGTGTCCTAATGCTACCCATAGCCGGAACTGACATCATTACCTCTACTTTTAACCACACTTATTTCCAGTTTCATCTCTCTGGATGAGGTTGGGGATGGGGTTTTGCTTCCTTTT
>JAHWFP010266697.1:0-27902 GCA_023313725.1 Lithobius niger | reverse complement strand
GCGGCCAAATCATCGCAGCCGGGGTTTAAAAATCGATAACCAATAGTTTTTAACCAATAACTATTACATAACATTGCGATTTTAAATTGATTGAAGGTTGATTAGCGTCAGTTTGAAACTATTAAAACTTCCAGGCGTTCCAAACCATTGCAGCCAAAATTAAGTCCTAATCATATTGTCTTTTGATTAATTATGAAGTCTCTTTCATGACCTACGAAAATTTTATACGTCTCACCGGCCTCATTGACGGGACGCTGGTTGATTAAACGAAAACAGTTTTCCTGCATCAAGCAATGCACGGTAAAGGATAAAGAAATGACGACATAATTCCAATAAAATAAAATTTAAACTGAAATAATTCTTCAGTTCTCATAACACGTACATTTAAAATGAATATTTCCCAATAAATAGTTTAGCAGATCACGCATCACTTCCAGAAAAATATACATTATATCGTAATATTTCAAGATCTTGAAACACAAGAGAAAAAAATAATCTGTATTTTGTGTTGCAGCCCCACCAAACTAAAGCACTGATCTTTAAACAGAAAGTTGGGAGTGATAATCCAACACCTCAATATTTTCATGATAGAAGAAGCTAGGCAACTTAAAAGTAAGAAGAGAAAATTGTATTTTGGCATGTGGGTTATTTACTCGGCGAATGAAATGTTCTTTTTTTTTAAATTAAGTCCCTCTGAGATTTACAATCGTTGAAACACAAAATGTACTCTTATACCATGAGCCACAGCTGTTTGGCGTGACGTCATCATGAGTTAGCCTATGACGAACGGGATAAGCGCCGGTGCACACGTGCGTTTTTTGGACGCGCGGCGACGCTGCGGCGCGGCTGCGGTGACGCAGCCAATTAATGCACACGTGCGTTTTATTAACGCGCGTTGACGCTGCGGTGCCGCTTCAGTGACGTATGTGCGCGTTCGGTTCCCTAACCTCATGTACAAAACATTACAGTTTGAAACCAATGAGACGATATTGCTTTTTTCGCCTACCTCGTGAACAAAAAATATATTTTAAAACCAATGCGACGGATTTTGGTACATTGATGTACTAATTTAAGACGTACCAGAGGATAATGTTATACATCCTTTGCAGATTAACTAAAAAATTCGGATAAGTTCTTTAATTACTTCCCAATGAGTCTTCAATCATTTCTGCAGCAACATTTCATATTTCAGGATAGTTCTTTACTACCCCAATAAACAATTTCATGTCTATTTCTTCAAAATTGGATGCCATTTTTGGTAAAGCTTTTGCGGTAAACGGAGGACGTGTGCACCGGTCAAGTCACACAAGGTACTCAGACACGCAATTTCGTTTTTTTAACGCTGCGGTACCGCTGCGTTGACGGGGGGGAATTGCGGTGCAAAACGACAGCACGAGCGGTGGGCGGTCACGCAACGTTGACGCAGGTACGTGTGCAGTGCCCAACAGATGGCACGTAAACCAAACCGCAAATGCGGTACCGCACGTGTGCACCGGCGCTAACCGGTTCCTAGGCCGTCTGAGTGGACTAGTCCAGTCACGTGATACGCGCGTCACAAAAAAAATTACTATGTAGAAAATTAGCATAATATAAATTTTCGTTTAGACGTGCAGCTAGTTTTGGAGTGAACCAGCCGTTCATAAGAATTTCTCCTGCGCCAGAAAACTTCCGAAAAAAAATTGGAAATATTCGAAATAACGTTCTTTTCTAACTGCAAAGATTATTTCGGCATGGAGAGGCACAAATTTGCTAGGAAATACCTAGGATTTTTTACATACCACAGTCGTCACGCATAAGATTCCACTTCCGGTGCCCTTCTTTTCCCGAATGAACAAAGGTGGACCAAGGCAAGGATCGAACCCGGGACCTTTAGCTTATGAGAATTTTATCGGATTAACCCAAATAACTTATTATGGTCGGATGGGGAAGCAATGGCAAGGATTGATATCCGAGGAAGGTAGGAAGAGGTGGGAGGGGGGGGGGGGTATGGGAAACAGCTTTGAAGGGTTGAACTAATTAAAGCAACGAAATCATAAATGAAACGTGCATAATTAAAACGACTTTTAAAATTAACAACTTGTTATTTACAAGTTATATGAAATTCAATAATAAGATGCAAATTCATAAAATTACCTCACAACTTCACAACACACTAAGCTAAATTCCAGTCAAGAACAACACTTCATTTTCAGTTAAAAACTCACAACTTGCCTGCAACTGAAGTATCACTGCAGACTCCCACTTGTGAGTTCGGTTTAGTAAAAAATTTAGGATCCTCATGAAGCAAAATGGCGACGAAACTCAAGCAGTGTCAAAACTACTTCACTTTACACTATAGGTTACCTTTCAGGAAAATGCAGTGTTTCGTATAACGATTTGGCATCAGGCTTATTTAAGGTATTGACAATGAGTTTTAAAATGCTTGTTGCTGGCTCGAAAAATTGTGGCTTATTTTAAAAGCTGCTTTTGTCAAGAAGAAGAAAAATTTATTAAAGGGCCCTGGCCCGAAACCACGTTCTCCTAAGAGACATACAGTACAACCCTGGAATGCAAAAAAGCAAGCACGCAAAGAACTGCACTAAAAAGGAATACTCTGATAACTATGAATTTTAAAATCCCGGTTACCATTGTAATCGACCAATTAAATAATACAGCTTACTGCAGACCCAAAAATTATACGTTAGATATTACATAATTCACCTTATTTACCGTTATAACCCTAATATTACAGTGTTTCTCGAGTGTGTCGTGATCTGCATGCAGACTTGTAAAGCAAATTCTGTTTAGCTCAGAGAGAAATTTGAACTATAATAGTTACAGCACTTTATCGCACGCCAAAACTGTTGTCTTGTTGAAATGTTTTGGAAATAGTTCAATTACAGGTTAAAAAACAAAACGTAATCGCTGCAAGGGAACTAAGATCATTTAGTCCCCTCACCGAGCAGACCTCTGTCACACCACATCTCAGCTAATCCTCTCCCTGCCATACGCTTCCCAAACACTCCGACAAAATTCATTGTAAGGTAAAGTCCTGCAATCCTGAGAACGACTCCGTCCATGAAAATCTGAGTCCCATCTCAACTCGACTATCTTGGAATAAAGATTCTGATCAGTTGTCAAGACAACACACGGCTTCCCCAAACGACCAACAAGGGCAATAGATCTCTCAAGAACAGTGCACATGGTAATTTCATGAGCAGGGTTCAAAATTAGGGGAAGGTAACCTATACTGCTGAAACTTCAACGCTGTTCTTACTCTGCTCCTTGTGAACCTGCGTCCAGGTTACTTTTTCAGAAAATTGAGAGCGAGATATGCGAATTCGGCTGTCTTGCAATTGTGGCTTAACACCTGTAGACGCTTGTGAAAGTAATTCCAACCCTAGTGCTTAATAGTGCTTCAATTCGGCTGGCTGTGGAAGACAAGTTCTGGCCGAGAACCTAACGGAGAAACACACGACCTATTCAGCACCTTAGGACTCTTGATCGTGTAAAACCATTTGAGACTTACAGACTTCGGAAGACGTTTTTAGCTGAAACGGTGGACCTCATAAAGGCAACCATTTAAGTGGCATGGAACGTGCTCTTCCTATCAAGTGTGTTTAAGTATGTCTAAATTATCAGCTGTCAAATACAATAGGGCAGCGACACAACGTAGTATTATTATGTATAACTCTATGGTGGAGTCAGTAACTGGGTTAGCTGCAAGGAGCACTGGAGGGCGAAAAGAAGGTCGTCTTACTGAAGGCAATGCTATTAGACTGGATTTCTTAAGGCTGTATGAAACGCGCGATTTTTCTTGTTGGAGAAAACGTTCTTTTAAGCCTAAGAAATCCACTCTCAAAGCACCGTCTTGACTAGAAGTGCCGTTGTTTGCCGTTACATTTTAATCTAGTGCACCCTGTAGCCATTACCTTCAAATGGTGTCTCGTAGCCAATATGACGTCACTTGACGCTGCTCTATACTGATGAAGAAGCGAAGTTGAAATTTGAAAAAAGTTGGAAGTCACCGGCATCAATAGTCAATTGGGTGAAAGCTGCAGCAGCTGAGAGCGCTTTCCTGTAACTCATACATTGTCCATCTCTGTGGAAGAGGTCTACTTTTTGCATGAACGAGTACGCTGATGGACAAGTAAAAACCAATAACTGAACAATAAATGGCTTCGCCCTTAGAAAAAAAAAAACATTAGATCTCGTATCCTTATGGAACTCACAGCTGTGAAGGCACACAAATAACAACGGATTAGACTTCACTCGAACGAAAAGAACTATAATTTGAATTCCAATTCCAGGGAGCAAGGATTGTTTTTATTTCTTAGAAATTTCAGGAAGTGAACACAACTGGTATTTGAATTGGGATATGTCTGTCAGAGTGTGTATGGGGGGGTGACTAATTTGTGTTTTGTGCAGTTGTTTTGTTATTTGGTCTTTGTTTTGTCTTAGTTAGTCACGGGTCTACATTTTAACTAACATTGGCGGTGTATAGTAAGGGTCAGCCTAAGGACTCTGTGTTAAACTCTCAACTTTGAGAGCTCACAACTCCTCCAAAAGTGACCATTTTAAAACCAAATTACGAATCTAGCTTCGACTAGTCAAGGCCTCTCGACAGTTCAAGAATTTTGAAAATCAGCCCAGCCAAATCGGAGATCCATATAGGGGCCAAATAAACAACTTCTTGTTCTGCTTGTTGTTGTTGTTGTTATGGGGATGTACCTTTCGTCTGTCCTCTCTCCAGTCAGACTACACTACCTAAAACCACGACAATAGGGTCAAATCATAGCTTCCTGGGTGGGCATGTGCCTTTTCAAGGTTATTTTAGTGTAGCTGAAATAATTATTTAGAAACAAGCCATCACTTGCTAACTGACACAATGCTATTTTGCTGATTAAAAAAAAATTCTCCTTACAGTAACCAAATTTTCCCAACCAACAATAGGGAGTGTTAACAAATTACGAACCACTTTTTTTTCTAGCAATTTAGATCACCCCCACCCCCGTTTGTAACACCAGTGTAACACTTGGCATGAACTCTCCCTCCCCTCCCCCAACCCACCTTAAAATACGTAACATTTTCTTACTAGCGGCGAGAATTCAAAACTATTGTGTGCGCGGCGTATCTTGACTCCTGGAAGCATTTTACGAGCAACTACGTCTTCCTGGAGAGGACGGCTTTAATCGACGGCCGCCATTGTTTTTGTAACCATCTTGGATATCAACAAGGCACTCTGCTGCTAAAAACGTACAATCGATTATCTGTGTTCGTTCTGCGGCGAAGTCAAGATAGGTCGTGCACCCAATAGATCATTACTTAAACGCGCGGTACGACGCACAGCTGCGAAATGTACACACCTTCTGTGTGACTGAACAACCATACGAAAGGCTTCACGTAGTTCATTATGAAACGCCAAGCGCCGCACATGCTGCAAAAATTATCACAAACGGAAATGTCAAAAGTTCAAGGACTCAACGACGCAAAATGACCTGTTTTATCGAACAGACATTCAATGCCATGAATTTAGCCTTGATATAGCTATACGTAAACACCAGACAATCTTAAAAAACGTTGCTGTGTCGCTTGCAGTCTTCACTTGAGTCATGGACTCCGAAACCGACGTAAAGATACCGGTGGTGGACTGCACCGAAGTTGCAATCACGTTTGATGACGACGATATTGACAATTCAAGTTTAGAAAAATGTGCGGCACAATTAGTGGAAGCGCTTGGAGGGATGGGCTTTGCTTATTTAAGTAACCATGGAATTCCCAAAGAGCAGGTGAGATTATTATTTTTAATAAACCTCTTGGAGAATCTAGGAAAAAATATCCCCGAAAAAATATCCCAGTGTAAATATCCCCGGAAAAAATAGCCCCAACAGTCATAATGTTTTCTTACTGGTTATTTTAAATTTTATTAATATATTCCTGAGAAAACCACTTTTAATGGTGTCCGTAATTTTGTATTCAGAATTTAACTGTAATTTATAATAGTAGTATAAGTCTTTAATATTGTAGCATTTAGTATTTTATATTTTTTAATAAGCTCAATTGATAACTCAAGTTTCCCATTCCCACCAAAAAGAATTTTAATTAGTTTGTTTTGTGCTTTTTTAAATCTTTGGAGTAGGTAATCAGATGCATGGCCAAAAACCTGAATACCATGTCTGATTTGACCGTTAACCAAAGCACCAAAAACAATTTTCTTACCTTTATATTAACTTTATATATAACACATGTAAAGTTATATATAATCGAAGCAAGCAGTCTACATTAAAGACTATCCTTGTGAGGATACACAATACACTAGTCTGAGAAATAAAGAAAAGATAACTGCCCCGACTGGGACTCGACCCAGCTCTTTCCGTTTACTACACTGTGTTGCGTCACAACAGTTATGGTTTACAACACCTACAATAAACGTTGCGTTTTACAACACCTACAATGCACGACTTTATAGTGTTATGCTGCATATAAATCATCTATCTTTGTTTTGTTATTTTGAAAAGTTGGTGGGGAGGGCTAAACCCGATTGGTCATCATATAGACCCACGGGGCAAATGAGCATCATGAGCCAAGACTGTATTGTCCAAACACACCGAATAAATTCAGTGCCTTGCTAGGTGTTTTAGGCGTTGTGGTTTACAACACTAACAGATTCTGTGGTTTACAACACGTAATAGACGTTGTGGTTTACAACACCTACAGAGCAGCGTCATGTGACGTCAAATTGGCTGCAAGAGAAATCGCTGCAAGGGGCACTAGATTAAAATGGAGGTTAAACAATGGCACTTCTAGTCAAGGCAGTGCTTTCAGAGCGAATTTCATAGGCATTAAAAAACGTTGTTTTCTCCAATCCCTTATGCTGCTATAGGTTGTAATTGGAAAATAAAGATTCCAATAGCTTAAAAATGTCAGCAACTGCCAACAAATCGACAAAAATCGCGCATTATAGGCCTAAGAAATCCACTCTTAACAGCATTTTCTTCAGTAAGACGCTCTTCTTTTCCCCCTCCTGTGACCCTTGCAGTTATCCCAGCTACTGGCTCCAGCATAGAGTTATATACAAAAATACAACGTTGTGTAACTGCCCTGTAGACGTTGTGGTTTGCAACACTATAGACATTGTGGTGAACCGATAAACGTTGTTACAACACCGATAGACGTGTTGATTTACAACACCTACAGATGCTGTGGTTTACAACACGTATAGACATTGTGATTTACAACACCAATAGAGGTTGTGGGTTACAACACCTATAGACGCTGTGGTTTACAGCATCGATTCTGCAGACGTTTAAACACGTAACATCTACAAATATTAGTCCTTGAAAGACTGATTTTAGACGTTGTGTTTACAGACGTAGTGCTTTACAACGTCTAAAACCTCATTATAATACCCAGAGCGTCCTAATAGCGACTTTTATCGATTGTGTAGCTGTTGTCAAGATCGCGTTGAACGATAGTATTTGGAAAGGTTGGTCATTCTTGAGCTCATTATCTTTCCCCCCCCCCCGCCAAATGACGTCACTGGGGCGGGTCAGATCTTGCGTACTTTTGTGCGCATGTGCGTAAGAGTATTACGAATTCATTAAGTTGCGTTGCGCTATGTATTAGGTCTACCTACCATGATGCTGAGCGGTGTTGTTTTTGTCGGGCCCATCTAAGGAAAACGATATTTACGTCGTTTCTCAAACGGTGTGTGGTGTCGTTAGTAAGGCACCACAATGGCATCCATTTTAGTTCCTTTCTGTTAACTTCCCCAGCTAACCTTAACACCACTCCATAGATATAGGATATGCTATATTGTAATGTTTAATGTGCCATACCTGTCATGTGACATAGCGTAGCGTGACTCTGTAAATCTATCTAAGCCCGTGCAACACAATTAAAAGGCTGTCTCTTCAGTGTCAGTCTATCAGTGAGTTGACTTGTCCATTTATTAGTATGCCTTAGTTTAAACCCACGCATTTGTGTAAGGCCAGATACACTACATGGTGGATTAAGAAACACGTGTTTCCCAGCAGGCTTTGGCCAACAACATTATTAATACTGGATAATTAAAATTCCAACCGAACCATTGTTTAATCAACAGGTGACCTCATCAACAATCACAGCTTTTAATATTTTCTGTATTACTGTCACATCTGTCACAAAAGTCCTCTCATCGTCGTGGGGCAGTTTGGTATTCGTGCCGAGTTCGTGCTCCCTAAAAACAAACAACGGTCCAGGCACGATTTGGAGGTGGAAAAAAAGGAAAGGGACATAGTTGAATTAAGGTCATAGAATCCCCGGTATATATTTTTTAGTTGCTCTTTCCTCCCCTGAACTTCCCTACAGACCTAAAGAATTTGGTAGGGGGGGGGGGGGCGTACAAATACTTGGAATAACAATTTATTCGCTATTTTCTAACTTTTTTATAAGGCCATACATAACATACAGCAAAAAAAATAATTATACAGTAAGATGAAGTTGTCATGCGTTTTTCAGCAGGAGGCACAAAGAGGAGGGGGGGGGGGGGAGACGCAAAATTTACCCCATCCCAGAGGAAATATTGATGTACGACACTAAACGATGTTGCCAATAGCAAAGAAAAACTTGGGGTGGGGGGGGGGGGGTTTTTTGGGGGCAGGCAGAACTGAAAAAAGTTAAAAGAAAGAGGAAAAATACTAATGAATGGTCTTGTCGGGTAGGGGGGGGGGGGGCACCGAGGAAATGACCTTTTGGACTCTGGGGAGCTAGTAAATTTGTAACGTCACACAGTAAACGGGGTGTAATGCAGAAAATAATCTAGCTGTCAGACTAATTTGCAACTAATTTGCAAACCAATTATATGCAACCCCGTCTCCCTCCGTAAGGTGGCGGGGGGGGGGTGAATGTAAAATGAAAATAGACATCTATAATTGTTTCTGTTAAGCAAAACAAGGGGCTACAGCGACTATCAGTCGCATTGGTCTTCTGTGCAGTTGAGGCGCACACCTCTATCATGCACTACAACTGCTTTCTGTATTATTTAATCTAAAAACAGTAACAATCAGAATTGCCCGTTACAAATGTGTTAGCTTTTACGCTAATTTTATGTTTTAGGCATAATTGTCAGCGTTTAGGCCTAATTTACAACTTTAATTTCCGTTAGTTGCTACTTACATTTGGATTGTATACAGTAAGCTTATTCATTTTTGCAACACGGTATGCCTTCGCGCACACAATTACAGTGTTACAACGTAATGCGCAACGTAGCCTAATATAGATCAGTGGTAGTAGGGAAGGGACAGGAGAAACGCTGCAGTAGCGACTCGTATAGCAACTATTGACGTTCCCATGGTAACGTGATTTTAGATCTAATTTTCATTTCTTAGGCCTAATTTTTTTAACGGCAGTTTTAGTTTCGTAAGTAGCAGATAGGCCTATTGGAGAATTTGGTTCGATCGTAAGCCTATTCATTCATGCAACAATGCGACAAGACTCTTTTAAACGAAGCTAAAATATTTTTGTTTTTACGGCTGCGTTACACAAATCTTTAGGATTTCAATTCGACGATGAAATGTTATTATTTAATTTAGTTATGTCGAAGAAGTCTATTAGCTATAAGGAGGCAACGATATTTTAATTTGCCATGTTATTTAACTAACTTTTGACACTGAATCGAACGTTGTAAACAGTGGTCGTCAATTTCTGGTACCGTTGCGAAGTTGAAAAAAGCGTCGAACGGACGGACAAAGTTGTGGCAATAGTCTTGTCAGCCGGTATGGCTGTACAGAAGACTAAAAGGGAGTAAAAAAATCTTATGTTAAGCCCTAGCATATGTTTAAAGGCCTTGGCAAGAAATTGTGTACTACCACATTCGTGTGTGAAGTTTTAACGAGATTAAACAATAATGATCGTTTGGCTTCGTAGCACTTGCACTTATGCAAAAAACGCAAACAGGATAGCAGTTATATGATTACGAATTAACAACTTTCTTAGGAAACCAGATAATAAAGAACATAACGCAATGCAGCTACACGTCTATCAAACAAGTCACTGAAATAACCAAGCATTTTATGGCTAAAACGCCGGGCAGTTACGTATACACAAAATTCCTACTGTTTCTTTTAGAAGCTGTTTTTGGTGTATAATACAACTCCCGATAAACCTGTAGGCCCACAGTTTGAACTGACTGGTCCTCGTAAATAAAAAACAACCATAAGTATCGAACGATAGCTGGCACAGATGTTGAGACTAAAGAAGAACATTATTGAGCGTATTGAGTTGGTTCACGCTATTATCAGCCGCCGGCGTCGTGCATAGAACTAGAAGGCATACTTTCTCGTTACCATGGTTACCATTTTTAGCTAGAGTTGGCCGTCCGGTGCTCATTTTCAGTCATATTATCGATTGGAATTCGGTAGCTTAATACACTGGAATACAATTTTTACGTTCGGAGCGGTCCGACTTACGTTTTATAATTAGTATTCATTAGTTTGTTAGTCCCGAGTTCATCAGATCATCGTTTCATCAGATCGAAAACGGCGGCCATGTTGGATCCACAAATCACAGAAATACGTGACGTCAGTGGGGCGCTTACGCATTTAGTTTGACGTCACACGAGCTTTTCCCGCACATATGCAAGAATTGTCGGAATAGACCGGTGTGGGTGTTGTAACTCACAACGCCATTTTTGCAGTGTAGCCGGGGGCTCTAACCACTGCGCTACCGGGACGGGTTCTGGCCACATGCTCCAGCCGAGCATAGTAGCTCTTCAATCTTTCTAAATTCCAGCGCGGGGATTTTCAGTTGAAAATTGAAATGTGTGTTGCATACACTTGTGGATCCCACGCCTGTCAGGATGCCTTTATTTCCAATCTCCATCCATCCATAAATTAACGGCTCTTCAGAGTATGAAGGAGAGTATGAAGGTAGGTATCGAGAGCTATCTTATGAAGCAGCCCAATTCAAAATCTGTGGTCCTGATCAGATTACAATTTAAAACACTTAAGTTTACACATACTGTTGCCTCCTGGAATACATGCGAGATTTTAGTTCAATCAGCCTACAGGGGCAAATTCCAAATGACTGGAAATACGATATGGTGGTACCAGTCAACTGATGTAGTAAAAAGAATAATGTTGAAAATCCCAGCATCATTCTTGGTACTGTATATACTTGCAAGTGTCTCGGACATGTATGCGATGTAAAGCTTTGGCAGATCAGGAAAACTTTTTTAAACCCATCGAACTCCTTAGTGACCGATTACATGAAAAGCCATCGCTTTCATCAAATGATGTTGCAGATCAACTGCATGCGCATCGACTGGATGCATCAACTGGATGCTCACTGTTTTTAGTCACCATCACGACTGCGTCACACGTGTGGTGCCAAGGACGTTGCTAAGAAGTTATACGTAAAACACCAGCAATAAATACGTTTATTAAGACAGTCGAGTGTCTTGTTACCTCCTTTTAGCTTAGTGGGAAGGCTCTGCGTGCCGACAATCTCCAGCATTTATTAAATATGTTTACATAAATAATCCTAGCAAAGAAAATGCTGCAAGTCTGCCATTTTTTTTTTTAGTTGATTAAGAAAAAACTGATTTGAAAAGCCGATCCGATGCTTCAGCAATGACGTCACGCTAAGGGATCGGAAAATTCACTGCTTGTTTATCTGTGTGGTCAGTTCTTCAAATTCTCCCAAAGCTTACCGGAATCGAGGTATTTTGTTCTGCACTTCTTGTGTGAAATTCTGTTTTTATTTTCTAGGACTTTTCCAGCTTTTGAAGGATCCGTACGATCTTGATGTGTTACTCAGTTTGTTTTGAAAATGTTGGTACATTTGGAGATCCTCTCTCATGACTTAATTTTAATACTATTTGCAATTATTTGCAGATTAAAAAAGTATTTCGATCGTCCGAGCAGTTTTTCAATTTAAATCCTGAGGTCAAACGAAATTACAAAGCAAAGACCTTCGAAGACTGTAATCATGGATTCATGGAAATTGGCAGTGAAAAGTACGTTTTTTTTTAAAAGTTATATCGTAATTAAAAAAAAATTGTTTTTAGTTTTATCAGCATTTTCTAATCAGAGGTAGGTCTCATAAACTCGTCTTGTACTTGTACCTTGTACTTCAAGTTTTTTCATCCCCCCCCCCCCCCAAAAAAAAAAAACAAAAACAAAATCAAGCAATAGAACTCTGTAAAGTTATATATTGGAAACGCAGAAATCAGGGTACATATGCGTTCTTTAAGAAGATTAATAATAAATCAATTTTTAAGCACATATTAAAAAATCCGACTTTATTGTCATCAAGACATGTACCAATCAGTTTTAATTCTACCAAGCGCTTTCACCAATTAAGGCATTATCATGACATTTTCTGGAAACTTACACTGATCCGTCAACATTTCAAACAAACAATCATCGACTTGCTTGTTTATGCTAATGTTTGTTTTGATTGTTGACAGGTGTGTGAAGGCTTACGGAAAATGCCCTAATGATGCCAAATTGATGACAGCGCCATCGTACATCTTAACCCATAAAACGGTAGTTGCCAATCTTATGTCAGCGCTGGCCTAGATATATTTAAAAAAAATGCTTTAACAATGATAAAAACAACAATATCTTTTCCGGCAGAAAAAGAAAAAGAATTTATCGGAGGAAACAATGCAGAAGAAATGGTGTAACAATAATGCTGCAAACAACAATGTCTTTAAAAACATGCATTGTAACTTGGTTTCATGAAGTCACATAATCGGACTTGAGTGAAAAAGACGAAAAAAATATCTGTCTGCTCCCGGGTTGGAGGGCTTTGAAAGACACAAAAAATGCGCAGTCGGATTCAGTGCGGAAAAAAAAAACCAGGCCACAGGACGTGAAAGACACCGTCTGCTCCCGGGTAACGGAAATGAATGAAGAATGGTGGAATGAATCACAGGATACATGGATTCAGTGAGCGAAGCAACCTTAGCGAAATTACCCATCTTCAAGAACCTGCATTATTTCAATTACACATTTCACCGTTATGGGGCAGCCGTACTCCTACATTTGCCTGCCTTCATACAGGCTGTGCAGAAATGTCTTCTCCATCTGGCATTGTACTTGGTTTCATGAAGTCACGTAATCGGGCTTGAGTGAAAAACCAAAAAAATATCTGTCTGATCCCGGGTTACAGGGCTTCAAAGACACAAAAACTGCGCAGTCGAATTCAGTGCGAAAAAAAAAACCCACAGGACATGAAAGACACCGTGTGCTCCCGGGTAACGGAAATGAATGAAAGATGGTGAAATGAATCACAAGATACATGGATTGAGTGAGCGAATCAACTTTACCGCAATTACCCATCTTCAATTACCCATCTTCAAGAACCGGAATTATTTAAATTACACATTTCACTGTTATGGGGCAGTTGTACTCCTAGAGTTGCCCGTTTTCATGGCGGGCTTTACAGCTAGTGCCTTAATATGTAGCTGCTGTACTTTCAAGACATCATTAAGCAAAGCAATAAAACTAGGAGTACGTATAGCTGTCACCGTGTAATGTTCAAAGAACAGTGTGACGTCATTTGGGTCGCAAACCAATCGAACACGTACAAAAGATGGCGGCTACTCCTTAATCTCGAACCTAGCGGTATGAAAAGTGATGTAAAACTAACATTACACATCAGCATCCGCAAAATATCTTCTTAATCTTACGTAAGTCGCATTAAATACGCTTTTTGCTTATTTTGCTTAGGTATTTTCATCGTAAACTTTTCGCACACTTCATCTTTGTCGATAATCGAAACTTATTTTTATGTTTCATTTCATCGAAGCACAACTCCAAATAAACCCAATGCCGTAGGTTTTGCTTTGCCACTCGTGGTACTGGGCACGATTAACAAGGTCATGTATTACGAATTCCATGTTCACATGTTCAGGAAAGGCTGGCAACTTTAGGAACACCAGACCCAAGTAGCCGTTAGTACATACCTAGTTTGAAACCGATCCGATAAGCGGTTTGAAAGAAATCGATTGGACAGACAGACAGAGGGTTTCAAAGTCAAATAGGAAACCTTCAGTAATAAAAATAACCATGTATGCAAGTCATATACTAGCATGGAGATATTTTGCTGTATATGTACTGTACGTATAACAATAGTCAGCACCTATGGTTGCTGACTTTAGCCAAGTTCCCCACCTTGAACATACTGTAAATCTTCTATTTGTGGCCGGGTCATCAATTGTTTGCTGTGACGTGCATATCACGTGACTGGGCTAGTCCAATCAGACGGCCAAACAGCCGTTCTCGTTCATCATTGGCTAACTCATGGTGACGTCACGGCAAACAGCCATTGCGCATGGTTTAATTGTAGCCAAGTGTTTTCCGGATCATGAATTAGTAGTAGCCATTCTCTAATCATAGCCGGGTCAACATGGCTTGATTTTGAGAAAAAATCAAGAGCATGTCCGTCGCATAAACTGATACTGTATCTAAATTTAAAATTAATGGTACTATTATTTGATATTATTTACTGATTTAATGTCAGACAAATGTTCTACATGTATTAATAGTGTAAATTTCCTTTCTAAATTTTTTAGCAGCCGGTCTCTAGTTGTAGCCTGTCTCTAATTCCAGCCGAGTAAAACTGGTTTGAGTTTTAGCCAGTAGCCCGGGCTACAAATAGGGGATTTACAGTATTTCCGTCGGGGCCAAATACCCAGGAAAATCGGCAAAGTTTCGTTAAATAAAACTTCACGTATATATAAATCACCAACTGATACACGTTTTCCGTCCAGGTTAGATGAACACTTCCAGTATGAAGAAATTCGTGAATCGTTCAATATGGATTTCCTCCCTGGATTTAATTTCCCGTCGGAAGTAGTTGGTTTCCAGGAAACGATTGAAAATTTTTATGAGAATTGTTCCAAACTTGCCCTACGAGTGTTAACTCTTATGGGAACTGGCCTTAAACTTGAGGTAAGTCCATAATCCATCCACAACAAAACTTGTTGAGAATTCATGGAAGGTGTTCGGCGCAGGCTCGGACTGGCCATAGTTCCTTTGTGCCAATGGCACAGGCGCCCCCTAGGCTACAATACTTTCGGCGCCCCATTGGTAGTCTGTTTTTTCTCCCCACTAAGACAAATGAGTGGTTTTGAATTCCCTATCCGCTGAATACGTTTCCTTTCAGGCACAAATTCCCTTCTCTATTCTACCTCCCTTTACTTACATTTTTAACGCATTTTTTAAACTGCCCCCCCCCCAACCCACTAAAAAATTTCTAAAAATAGTATTACTTGAAGTTGAAATATAAGATGTGTGTTGAAGAATGAAGTCCAAAACCCAGAAATGACAACAGTATGAACACCTCGGACCTGTATGACCTCGGACTTTGCTTGTGCTTGGAAAGCTTAGAGCGCTTCCCGAAACCCCTACGGTTGGAGGCACCATCACTTCATCAGTTTCCTGTAAAATGCATAGCGCCCCTCACCGGTCATTTTGATAAATGGCACAGGCGCCCTTTCCTTACCAGTCCGACGCTGGTTCGGCGTTTGAAGTCATGCAGTCAAACACAAACATATTTTGGCGACTGTGTTAATATTCGGAAGTATTAATTGGTGGAAGGCAGTTGACGTTTAATTTTAAGATGGACATATTTCACGCATTTTTATATTATTGGATGGTTCATTGTCGCTACTGAATCATTTTCCACTCTTTCATTCTCTCAGGAAGGGTGTGTTGTGTCTGTGGGATGGGTTAAGGGGCGCTCTGGCTGCTTCGTCAACGAACTGGCGGGCAGTCTAGCCAGGATGGGTGTTGAGAGAGGGGAACCTATGGTGGATTTCGACCTTGGTCCTACAGACTTATGGCCGATCGTGGCTAGGGTCTTCTCTGCAGAATGGAGTGAAAGTGAAGGGTGGTCGGCTAGTAGAGTGGGTCGCGTCCTGTATGGGTTACATCCCACAGATTTGTGTCCTACGCCTCTCAATGGCCTCTTCCGTTGTGGTGCAGGAATTCTCTCCAAGCTGCACACGGGGCATGTGTAGTTGTGTGCGCATTTATTTCACCTAGGCTGGGCGGGGCCGCTGCAGTGTGGGTGTGGCAGGGGGGAGGAAACGCTGAGTCACTATTTGTTTGTCTGTCCCTTTGGGCTATGCAGCAGCGTTTGGGCGGGAGGGGGGAGGGGCGATCCTCTGCAGGCTGCCTTGGGGCGGAATCTCACTCAGGAATCTCTACCGGAAACGCTAGATGTCCTATATATTGTCATATGTAGGGACCTAAGCCTCCGGTAGAGAATAGGATATGGAATAGGTTGTGGCTTGGGTTGGACACGAATGGTTTCTAGGTGGTATGGCTGTGGCTAGGGTTTGAAGGTTAAGTCGAGGCAAGGATGTAAGTTAGAGTTAGGTTAGAGTGAGCGCATGGGCAATTGGGCATGTAGACCTGTATTGCTCAATAAACGAATCTAATCTAATTTTTCCAAAAATGCGAAACAAAAACACTTCTTATACTTCTTATACTATCGTTTTTCATTGCTGTATACCTGTGTACACTATATTTATTGTTGTCATTGATTCACTGATTTATATTCTGTATTTATCTACTGATTCCAAAATATCAACACTCTTTGAACAATGGAAAGCGGTAAAGACAGAAATGTCTAACGGTTTCTAAGCTGGTATACCGAGCAGCTTCAATGGCCTAACACCACCCACTGCCTAGCAACCAAACAGTGCGTGACCATTTTACTTTATTTGCTCAGTATCGCACTGGAGGGGTTGAGTGAAAACCTTCTAACGCAAAGTCTGTCTCAGGTTTGCCTTCCATAAATGCTCCGTAAATAAGAACACAATCAGCGACGTATCAGATTTTCTTCACTGCACCATCTGTTGACAGACAGTGACTTCTGCATACACCAACGTAAACTATTAACAACACTACCAACCAGTTGAATGTCCATAATTTGGTCCCCATTTCCCCACGATTCCTACATCTGGCCGCCGCAATTGCTGTTCGAGGAGGGGAACGCTCGGAATGTCGGGAAAAAGTTCCCAAAGTGTCCGAAAGCTCATCAGGGGAAGTGGTTATGAGGGGGGGCGCTGAGTTTTTGTGTTGCTGGGATAGGAGGCTCCAGCCGCACCCTATTGCAAAAGGAATAGCCATTGTTGTCATCATCAGTTGGGAAATTTGCCATTCGTGTCTAGACGACAAGCTGGCGTTTCTGATGCATCTTTACTTTAGGAGACTTTGGTTGAGTCGATGGCATTTGGCCCAAGCAAGCTTAACTCTTTACCGATCAATGGCTACACATCTGGCAAAAGTTTACAAATGAATCGTAAAACATAGTCTAATTTTTCTTCATTGTTCGCTAAATTTTGCTGTAGTAAATCTGTAGTAAATTTTACTTTTTAATGGCCTGGGTTACTATACAGATGATAGGCTCGTGACGTTCTTTGCTTCAGTACAGAAGCACTGGTAGCCACCCAGACACATCGGCTGAATAACACCTGTGAAGTTTTTAATCTCCTGTGACGCTAAACACATACTATAGCATTATAAACGGCAAAGAGTCCTCGCCTCATTCCAAGAAATGAAGCAGCCACCGACTATCCTCCCTCCCCCCCAAAAAAAATCACGAATTTTTTTGGCCTAAATAATTGACTCTTACAGCATTGTCACGACATTAGATGCTATTGTTGTACACATCCACCTGGCTAAACCATTTGGTTTCAATTGCTATGGCTTCCTCAGTGAATGTGACGTAGTATTGTTTCTGGGGGGAGGGGGGGGGGGAAGGGCTGTGAGGTTGTAGAACCCCAACAGGAAGTGACGTCACCAGTATGATGATATCCATAGAATCATGATGTCATCAGTCGTGTGAGTGTACATTCTCTCATAGCACTAAACAATGTTTAACGTTGTTTCACGTGTATATTTCTTTATGTTTACCAGGACAAATTCTTTTTAACGAAATGTCATAAGACTGATATGAAGACAACTGAAAACGAAACTGCGCTGAGATTGCTTTGTTACCCACCTGTCGTCAGGAAAAGTACGTTTTGTTCCTAATCTGCTAACTCCAAACGTTAGAAACTATTCGTAAAAAAAAGATGTGAAAGAGAATCGTAAAAGATGAAATAAAGAACAACTGAAATTTATTGTGGTTTTTTTTTTAGAGGATGTCATTCGTTGTGGAGAACATTCTGATTATGGATCCCTAACCCTTTTGTTTCAAGATAACATGGGTGGATTACAGGTAAAGCAAAAGGCTATTTACACGTTGATCATACCTCTAGCCAATCAACCGTAATCAATAATGAACAATGATGAACATTTTGTCTGAAATTTGTCAGACACAAACATAGAATTTGACTCGATTATGACTTAATCATTGGCCAATTTGTGTGCAAACCTGGCAACGATCACGTCAAAATTACGTCATTTTCGACATCCGTGATGGAGAATTAACTCGACGCATCGACTTTCCAGAATTATCAGGGTGACAAAACCGCCAGCCAATCGTAAGGGATCACTAAGAATTTTTCAGGTGGGGGTCCGTAAAGGGGTTGGAAGTTTGTGGTGGATACCTTCCGAAATTTTAGTCTCCCTAACTCACTCTTAAAAATTGTTGGTACTCCATTTGAAGGGTCATTTTTTTCTTTAGTAGCCCTTCCTCCTAATAACACACTATTAATAATGAATACTTCAAACCACAGTACCTTACAAGCCACGTTTTTTTTTATAACAACACTGGTAAAGTGTGTTTGGGTACCACTTCTATAGGCTACTTTCCTGTGCACATCAACACGTTAAAGATGCATTCCTAATTGGAAAGAATTTGTGATTAATTGCGGTCTATGTTGTCATTTATTTAGCCGTTGCGAGCGCAGCAGTGCAAGCGAGTCGCGTAATTAAAAAAAAAAAAACGTTGTTTGGTTAAATGACAACTTCCGTTTCGCCGAAAATGAGGCACTGTCAAGTTAAATGAAATGAAATTCAGTAAAACGTCTAAATACCGTGATGTCAAATAGTTTGCTAATTTGGCATGTAGCAGCGAGTGGGGGGGGGATGAAGAGGAGTCCCTTTAATTCTTACACTGTTTTCATTTTCTTCTTCTGATTCATATTAGATTAAGCTTCGAGACGGCACATACTTGGATGCCACACCGATTGAAGATTGTGTTCTCATCAACATCGGCGATCTGATGCAACGCTGGACTGCAGACAAACTCGTTTCTACGGTAAAGTTTGGACACAAAAAGCAATATTTGAGTTTCCTAGACGATTACGGACCATTAACGAATATGTATAGCTAGGGAAGATTGGGGTTGGAGGAATTCATGGATCTTACCAGCCCTAGTAAGTGGGAGAGGTGGAGGACTCTCAATTTTTTTCAACCCTCTCAAGAGGAGATTGGTCAGAAACCAAGAAACCACGGTAAACCCTCAGAACCCCCTATCACGTAACATAAGTGTTTCTCAAAATTTTGAAGTTTTAGTCTTAATACTAACTGTTACAGAGTTCTGCGTACAAATTTTTTGAAAAAAATTCAGTGGCAGCTAAGAAAATCTTAGGATACTTAATGTTGACTGCATGGGAGAATGGTCATCTCGATTCCGTGTTATAGTTTTGCTAATATGCGTCTAATAAAAAAAAAACCGTTTTCGTAATGAAATTATTCTCGATACAAAAACGTTTAATAACGTCTATTCGAACGCACAGTGTAGAGGAACACCCACGAAGAAGATGTATAATAATATACAATTCTTTGCGACTCTAAAACGCAAAAGGTTAAAAAAGGGATAGGATCCATTTATACTTTATCTAATTACATACAAATAAAACATCATTTTTTTTATATTTTCTTTTCCGATATTTTCTTTATATTGCTCGAAGACTCTGCGGTGCTGCATTTAGGAGTTGAAAATGTGAAAAGGCGCCTTTAACTTCTCCTGCGAATATAGTATTCGAGCCCATCTATAATTGCACAAAACCGGTAATCCCTTTGTCATACATATATAATAATAAATATCATTAAAAGGAAATTACATATCTGGTCAGATCAACGCCCTTCAGTCTAGATTTAAACGTTGCTAATGTATAGGCGTCTGGGCAACATCCGTAGGGAGTGCATTCCATGGACCAACAACCCGGTTTGGAAAAAGAATTTACAACAATCTCGCTTAGTTGTTTAACCTCAAATTTAAGTCTGTGACCCGTGGTGTATTGACCTTCCCTCTTTTGGAAGAGAAGGTTACCATTAATGTTTGTAAGTCCATTCGGAATTGAGTATGTTAAGTTTAAGTCCAGCCTTAGGGCGCGTTATGCAGCGACTCGCCTTAGCTCGTACCTAGAACTCAATCGCCATGGTAACAACGCTAAATGGATTAGCTAAATCCGGCGTCGTTTGAGTGAATACTTGCAGTCTTATAATCCGTGCCAATAATATAAAGAATTCCTCATGACGAAACAATTTTCCCAAACGCTTCTGAACTCACGTTATTTGTTGTTTTCGTTGCGAGGCGGCAGATATAAAACCGCTGCCATGTTGGAATTTCAGATGATTTCTAGCTTCTAGCAGCGAGAATTGGCAAAGTTGTCGTTGCCATGGTAACAACGCTATCTGCATTAGCTAAATCCGACGTCGTTTGAGTAAATGCTTCAAGTCTTATAATCCGTGACAATATGATAAAGAATTGGTCCTGACGAAATTTACACAGTCGCTTCTAAACTCGCATTATTAAGTGTTTTCATTGCGAGTCGACATAGCTAAAACCGCCGCCATGTTGGAATTTCAGACGATTTCTAGCTTCTAGCTGCGAGAATGCAAAGGCGAGAAGTTGCGTAAATGCGGCCTTAGCCGTTCTCATTTCAAGCGAGTCGAGAGATTTTTAAGAACGTTCTGTGTAGATTTTGTACCAAAGATCCAGCGTATTCTTTGTTTGTGAAGCTCCTCTGATATACAAAGACGACCACCTGACGCCTTCCTGTTGGAGCACTGGTTTATTCCATTAGCTTCTTCTCTAAATAGTATTCGAACCCATTCTCAACAACGAAGCAAACTTACAATAAAGATCACCGAATGACCAACAAAAACCAAAACGGCAAAAAGCAATCCGAGATGTTTTTTCGTTGTGTTCTTTGAACTTGTTTGGGTATTTTAGGAAGAGTTTCGTGAATTTCCTTGTAATTTTGCTTAGTTGTTCTACAGAAACATTGACAAAGTTCATAGAGCCGAAATTATTGGAATAAACCAGTGCCCTATCAGGAAATTGTCAAGCAGGTGGCCCCCTTTGTCTATTTATACATCGTATTTCAATGTTTTCAAGAACTTGTTTTAAATTAACCTTGTTCTTTCCTAGAAAACGTAGCGAAGTTTCGAACTCGGGAGGGGGGGGGGGGGCATGTCCGTCCGAACTGCATTCCTTTCTTGTATGATGAAATGGTCCACTGGGTAGCCGGCAAAGGCATAATAAAAGTTTACTGGGAGGGGGGAAGGAGTTATTTTGGACCAGTACCGGATTACCGGATTACCCAATAGGCGTTTAGTGCCCCGTAACAACGGTTCAAAATAATATTGATTTTTTTTTTGCGCTCGGAAATGCCTAAAACATATTGGAAAGGTCTTAGAATACTTAAAAGTCCGTCAGCTTTTGGAGCTTCGCCCCTGAGTCCACTGTGAGAGCTTCAGCGCTCTCACATATCGGAGTGTTAGGATAAACATTCTTATCTTATCCGTAGTTACGGCACGAACCCAAATACCAAATTTCGTTGCTCTATGTAAACTCTGAGCGAAACTACAGGAGGTCAAAGCATAGATTAGAAAGTTAACTAGATATACCATCTTACTTCTTCCCGTCCTACGCGGAGCTCTGGCAGTAGTTGCGGCTACTAATACATCTGCTAATGCTTTTGCCTTCGAAGCAGCAGAAGGCAAAGCATTAGCTGAGATGTTAGTAGCCGCAACTACCGCCAGAGCTCCGCGTAGGACGGGAAGAAGTAAGATGGTATATCTAGTTAACTTTCTAATCTATGGTCAAAGTTTGACGTTTAACATGGAAGTTAGTTCATGTTGAGGCTTACACAAACAAATACGTAGTGTTAAATTTTAAGAGTAAGGGTCGGAAATTCAAAACCAAGAAGAGACACAGACAAGCTTAGTCAGTAAGGGATAGGTGGAAAATTTTGTCAGTAAGGGGCTGGTAAGCATTAGATACGCCCTTACTACCCATTGATTAGCTTAATGACTTAGTAAGACAATTTTGTAAATACAACTTTGTAAATATGGTCTAGCCTTTTCGGGCAGAACGTGTGTATATGTACGGATGTTGCAGGTTTTTTGTTCTTGGAATATCTTTAAAGAACTTTAAGAACACAATTTTCCTGTGAAATTTTTTAATTGATTTTTTTTTTATGTTTTACAATTTTTGGCTATCTTTATACGAATTTTGTAGATTTAAGGTAATTGATGACAACCAATAATGCTTTCTGCTGCAAATACGCTGCCGTATTACCAAACCGAAAGAAAAAGAAAAACAATTTTTTCAACCTACCTTTGTTTAATGTTTAATGACTTAGTAAGACAAAGCTTAAAACAATCTCCTACAGTAAATACGGAACTTTACGTATTAGAAAAGCAGTCAGTACCGCCATATCTACAATATGGGCGAAAACCACCTTCTAAAGAGCAGACAGTCTGAAAAAAAATGACGGTAAATTAATATTGTACGTGGTTTTCACAAAAAAATTTCTTTCGTTACTATTTTCCCAGTATCTGATAGCCTACGAGGACCACTCGAAATTCATTTTTAATATCTCTCCCTCAACAGGGTGACGCAAGGACGCCGAAAGACAGCTTTTCTGCCCGCTTACGATAAGAAAAATACACGAAAATCAAATAATTCATATTGAATTCACACGAGAAGTGAATTTCGTTCCAAACTTCCATGGAAAGGCTGAGCGCCACTGATTCCTGGCCTGAAGTTAATATGAGGATACAACAGTTAAAAGAAATTAAAACAAATTTAGAAAGGTCTAACTCGTTTAAAGGCCGGTTGCCACCAAATTAGCATTGCAGTATCTAGGCCTATCGAGTTCTCTCTCGCAGGAAGCAAAGGAATGCACAAAGCAAAACTTTTAAACCGAACAAACAAGCCACGTGACTCCTTAATTATTGAGTAAAAATTTGGTACGGCCTCGTGCACCTGGAAACAACTATAAAGAGTAACGATATTGATGTCACTAGATGGCGCCACGAAAAAATATAAAGAAAATCCCCTGATGCCATCTAGTGACACTAATATCTTTAAGCTTTACAGCCGCTTGTTTCCAGGTACACGAGGCCGTACCAAATTTTTAGTCAATAATTAAGGAGTCACGTGGCTTGTTTGTTGCGTTTAAAAGTTTTGCTTTGTGCATTTCTTGCTTCCTGGAGAGAGAACTCGATAGGCCTAGATACTGCAATGATAATTTGGTGGCAACCGGCCCTTAATCTTTGTCGAAACCTAGTCACAGAGGTAGCATTAGCGAAATCTGCTGGGCAAAACAGTAGCAAGCTGCTACCACACGATTGGCATAAAAGAAAGTCTAGCAATCTAACCGACAAATTTATTTTTGAATTAATAAACTGCTTAACGCTTCATGGCGCATCTGTAACAAGAGGACACAATAATAATAAATTGCTAGTGTTGGATTCACATTAAATTCTAGTCATTTTTCTATGCCAATCGTGTGGTAGCGGTTTTCTTCAGACTTGCCCGGCAGATTTCGTTAACGCTATACCTCAGCGACCGGGAATTCAGTTTCCCATGCAAGAGTCTATCGCGAAGATAGTTTTTATGATCCCGGAAGTAATTGGTAATTCTTATTTGAACCTCCACGAGATTAGTAAGGTCTTTAACGAAGTGTGGGGACCACCCCTAGCTCGCATCTTCTAGGATAGGTCTGACGTACACTTGAGACCTTGATTAAATTGCGAGGGTCACCAGCTGGTGCAAATAGAATCTTTGACATTTTCAAATTAAGCAATAACCGTTTAATCCGGTTTTTTTAAAAACCCGGCGGAATGGCCAGATAACATTTATTTTTTGTTTATTTTCCTTGAATTCTAACAGACATTCGGCAAGTGCCGCTTTTCCGCAATCAATAAGTCGTGGTGAGTGTTTGTGGGCTCGTCATTTGAGTTACGAGGAAGGCTGATTTTTTTCTCCCATTTTTTAATCACTATGATTAGATTCTGCGAACTGAGAGTGCGCAGTGCTTAAAAAAAAGATAAACAACCATGTATTAATTGCCAATTGCTTGGAACACTTAGCAGAAAATAGAGGCTCTTAATTGGGGCAAATCATGGGTCGAAAGTAGATCAGGGTCTTCCTGACAGCTAACGGAATGTCAAAAACGAAAAGTCTTTTCAAATTAGCATATACTTTCTCCTCTCGAACGGCTAAATTTATCGTGCTTCGTATCAATCAATAGAGATAAAAACATGTTAGCAGATCCATTTTCTTGCCTGTGGGCTTGCTGCAAGACGAGGAAAAGTATCCGATTTCGAGCCTTTTTTTCCCCAAGATGGAGAAAAAAAATCTTATTTTTAGGCCTATTTCCGTAATACGAGGGAAAATAACCCGATTTTAAGCTTTTTCGCCAATGGAGGGAAAACTGACTTTCTGCAAGATGAGGGAAATATCCAACTTTTCCCGCAAGATGAAGGAAACGCCCGATTTTGACCTCTTTTTCCACAAGATGAGGTGAAAATAACCGATTTTAAGGAATTTTCCTCAAGATTATATAGGGAAAATAGCCGAGAGTAATCACTTTCTGTGCAAGGTGTGGGGGAAAAAAAAAACACGATTTAAGTCCATTTTCCAAAAGATCAGGGAAAATACTTGATTTTAAGTTATCGTATTTTCGCAAGATTGGGAAAATATCCAATTTTAAACTTTTTTTTTTTTTTACCCAGTCAAGGGACTGCCGATTTCTAAGCCCTTATCCCTAGACGACGGAAAATATTCTGTGTTAAGTCCAAAAATTTGAGTCTACATAGTTCATTTGAAAGACGAGGAAACAAAAATCTGATTTTAAATCCTTTATTCTCCCAAGATGAAAGTAAATACTTGCTTTTAAGTGCCTGGGAATGCAAATGTCGGTCAACAAAATCACAGCCACAATATTGGGACACAATGGCAAAGTTTTGCACCCACTAACATTATTAACTAATTTTCATGGAGCAAATAGCCATACTTAGTAAATAATCTAAAAACTGTACCTGAAGCTCGTATTCGTCCATCAGCTGAGTTGAGTTATCGCTCAAACTATAAAACTACAAGAAAATAAAAACTTCGTGTACTTTAGCTTAAATAATAGTTTTTTTTTTATGTTGTCAGTTGAGCGGATCAGGAAATACGAGTTTCGAGTTTCTATAATACACTCGTACGATTCGCGAATTCTGTTATTGAAGTTTTTTGAGGGATTGAGTTTCAGGATTAGCAGATTTTCTCAAAGTAAGCTCTTTTAACTCGTTGAAAATCATTACGAATATTTTTTTTTGTGGGGGTGCTTCTTTTTTTTTTACGCTCCATATGTACATAGGTCGGAAACACAATTTGATCTCGCATCCTCTTAGTCAAAAGGCCAGGACGATATCCACGTGGCTGTATCTGCTCGCTTTGCTCAGTTTCCCAGGAAACCCTCATAATGCTCATTCTTCGTTGCTGTATAATCAAGTAATTTATTAACTCTTTAATACTGAAGATTTGGCTAGGTTTAGGAGAGTTTGGGATGTAAGGACCTGTCTATATCAACATTATATGCTAGGGACAGTACTAGTTCAACTAATTGCAACCAGAGGTTCGACTTGTGACTTTTTTATTTCTTTGTACCCTAGGAAAAAATTACTTCGCTAAAAAAGGGTTGGATTCAGTAACCCTCCATAAAAACCTTGGAATTACAATAAATTCTGACCTTAATTTCTTCTCCCATTGTGCAAACATTGCCACTAATGGCCACAAAAGAGCATATTAATCTCCTGACTAAATGCCTTCCGTCTAGTACTAGGCCTATATTGGCCTCCCTAGGTGCCTAAAGATCGCTTAATAAGTTTTTTCTTGGAATAATCACTCAAATATAGGCCTACTTACTCAAATGTAGTCCTCGTCACACAAAATAATGTAGGTCTAATTACTCAAATATAGGCCTAATTCCTCAAATATAGACCTACACTCGGCAAGTCTGTTAAATCTGTAGTGGATAAAATTACAGTCATTCATTAGATGCCTTTCATTCATGGTCGAAAACATGGCAGTTGCCATTATTGATGGGCAAATGTATTATGACACCGTTTGGTACCGCTTTGCCAGGATGCTATACATTAGACGAAAAGTGTTGGATTCAGTAACCCTCCATAGGGACCATGGAATTACAATAACTTCTGACCTTAATTTCTTCTCTCATTGTGCAAACATTGTTACCAATGGCCACAAAAGAGCGTAATATCTCCTCGTCGAGTACTGTTCATACTTGTGAGAGCGTACAAAGTTTATGTGCGCCCTCTTTTGGAATATGGTTCCATAATTTGGAATCCCTATAAAATAAAGGATATCCATAGACTACACAGTGTTCAACGCAAATTTACCAAAAGATCACCAGGCTGTCTGAACCTGTCATACGGTCAACGCCTTGAAACTCGATTTGGAGAGCCTGAAATTTAGGAGACATTTGTACATGCTATACATTAATACGAACCACGATTAACCAGAATGAAGGACCACCATTTATTAACATTGGCCCATGTTGTACTCGGGGACACACATAGCGGTATGACTGGAAACAATGAAGCAAAATCAAATTGCAGGCACCATGCTACTGTTTTGCTACGGGCGGGTAGAACTTGGAACACTCTGTCCTAGACATTGGTGGACTCCCTGACTGTCGACTCATTTCGACGCAGGCTTAAGGTGTACCTTGGAACTAGTGCTCTGTGTTGTAGAACAGTGACACGACGTAGTATTATTGTATATAACTCTATGCTGGGAGCCTTAATGGGTTAGCTGCAAGGGGCACTGCAGAGAGAAACAGAAGGGCGTCAAACTGAAGCCGATGCTGTGAAGAGTGATTTCTTTGACCTAAAACGTGCTATTTTTTGTTTTTATTTTTATGTAGTGCACCTTGTAGTTATGCCCTCCAAAACCCATACTGTGTCACTGGGTTTGTGTCATTACAAATGTCACTGCTCTATTGCTAGTCTAGGCCAAATGCCTAATTTTTATGACAATTGCTTCTTTGCGCAAACATTGCTCATCTTTGCTACTTGGGAGGTAGGTAAGATTTTACAGCGCCCTATATTCTATCTCTTTCTCTTATACTGAGAATAAATTATATTATTTTATGTTAGAGGAACCCGGGGCAAAGTGGAAATAGTTTGTTTAAAAACCGGCTGTGGCAGAACTATAAGACTTAGCAAAACAATGAAAATTGGTAATGATTTAAGAAACATTTGCTTTTCAGGAAAAAATTGACCAATAGCCTTGTTACAGTATTAATAGTTTTAAAATTCAGTTTTGTAAAGTTGAATTTATCCACTTTGCCCCTGGGATATGTATTAAAAACAGTGTTTATAGCTCATCAAAAGAATGAAAAGTGTGCCAAAAAAGTTTTTAGCCTCTTCAATAGCTACTTTCTAGTCCATTATCCTTAAGCATCAGTCCATTATCCTTGAGCTTCAGTCCATTATCCTTGAGCTTCAGTTCATTATTCTTGAGCTTCAGTCCATTATCCTTGAGCTTCAGTCCATTATCCTTGAGCTTTAGTCCATTATCCTTGAGCTTTAGTCCATTATCCTTGAGCTTCAGTCCATTATCCTTGAGCTTCAGTCCATTATCCTTGAGCTTCAGTCCATTATCCTTGAGCTTCAGTCCATTATCCTTGAGCTTCAGTCCATTATCCTTGAGCTTCAGTCCATTATCCT
>JAHWFP010266695.1:29961-44831 GCA_023313725.1 Lithobius niger | reverse complement strand
ATCCGCCCTTTTTGGTTCCCCTCGATAGGCGCCTTGTTCTCTCAGACACCTTTCCAGCTCTACGTCTGAGATTGCTCGCTGCTTGGCAATCCTTGTGGGACAAACAAGACGGCAATACTACGTTGTGGGCTATTAAAGGCACTGTCCAGGAATGGCACTCAGCTTGTCGCCGCAGTTGCTAGGAAGAGGTGGCGTTTGCCAGTTTCCGTATTGGTCACACCAACTTACTCGTTGCTTCCTTTTGAGGCGGAGGGGGAGGGGGAGAATCCTCCTGAATGGCATTGGTGTCGCCAGCCACTCACTGCCTGTCACGTTCTTGTCACGCCATTTCCATCTTCCTCGAGACATTGCATGTCAACTGGGTGTTGATTCTGTTCCTCCTGTCCGGGGTTTTTCGATTTTTGCAGGAGGTACAGATATACAATAAGATCTGGATTTGGAATTTGGTTATAAATCTCTGTAATGTGTGACGCAGTGGCAACCTGTGACTGAGGTTAGCGCTAATGACCTTGCTGCCTATGCGCTTAAACGTCAACCCTCCCCCTCCCCCCCCCCCTTCATCTGCGTGACCCTGCGACCATAAGCCTGATATTCAACTGTCCCGTCTTCAGGTACAGAAATGTTAAAGTTTCAAACCAGCTACTATTCTATTAACCATGGCATTACTTCATTGTTCGTAGGGTGCTTAATTTAGAAGCCTAAATTAACGTAAATTAAGAATATAATTAAGAATTTAGTTTAGTAAATTGTTTTATTTATTATCACTATTTATTTATTTTTGGAATTTATGAATATAGTGTTTTGCAAAACAACAAATAAATGGTGACATTTCTTTTTTTTTTCTTTATGTATTGTATACACGGATAGTCCTATTTATCCCAAATGATTATAATCTTTATCTCACCTGTCACGACAAAAACCTAGAGAAAGATAGTAAGAAATATCCACCCGCATAGTTTTAGGTAACTTGTAGCTGTGCTGCTGCTGTACCGTGTGTTAACTTTGAATTGCTTATTTCCATAAAGTACTAGATTATTTTTTTACAATCAATTTTTTCTTCATCTACTTTATTCCTTAAACACACCCTCTACTGTAGCTAGTAATATTTAGAAGTCTCGGCGCAAGTCAACTTCGTACCAGTTTTCGACATTCCTTTTAACGTCAACGAAATTACCGCAGTTGCAGTCATTGCGATTCATTTCAAAATATTTCAATTAATTTCGTTCTTCGGATAATAAGTTCGCCATTCTTAATACTAGACCTGCTTCCTGGCCCCTTCAGCCTGTTCGTCTCAGAATCAGCGCAATATTGTCGCTGGCAGAAGGGGGAAAATGCGTCTGCACCGAACCGGATGGTCTGAGCCTGGCCGTTGCTAAGCTACCAATCCAGTTTCACCAAAGAGACGCTGAGCGTGGGCGGGTAGTGGCACTACTTGCACCTTGATTAGATTGAAGCAAACAAAGACAGGCCACGCGCTTTTCCGAAAGCTTGTTACGTAACGCTGTCAACATTTCCGTGAAAGTTTATGGTCAAATTGGATGTTCACTGAAACAAAAAAGGAAAGTCTGAAAGTTTGATAGAAAAAAAATACTCATTTTTTAAAATATTATTTCTTCAAGTCTTACGTCATAGATTAATGCTCGTGTACGTGAAACGGCTCAATTTCGAATCTCCAGACGTCTTAGATGCAGAAATAAGGCCAGGGGAGGATCAAACATGGCGATTGGACCTTAGAAACCTCCGATAATGGTAGGGGCAAAGAACATTCTTTACAGGCCAGAATACATGCCACAAACACGACGCGACAAACAATACACGACAAGCTAACGACTGCGACCAATAGCACTGAAAAACATAATCCCTCGTGACCCTGTCACACCAGCACGTACGACCAACTAAAGCCCTAACCAGACTGGCTGCTAGCGGCTGCACGCCGACGCACTATGGTGTAAAAAAGACTTCAATATTCGTCCTTAACGCAACACCAACCACACGATTGCTGCAATTTTGACCTTGTAGGCACGTAGTCACGCATAGCTTCGCACGAAATTTGCTTCTGTCTGGAGAGGCCTTAACGACGAACCAAACAACGCTGCAGAATGCATAGAGCTAGAACGCTTACTTTTCAATCCTAGGCTACGGCCTCAACAACCCATCGTACTGTGCTTCTGTATTTTATTTAGGAAATTATGTCACCATTAATAAATTAATTTTTCTTGGCTGTTCTCTACAATTATCACGTTGCAGAAATGTTCGTGAAAGCAAAGAGTAGTCATGGAAACTACGAAGTGTTCTCTGACACCATCTTACATTTCGTCGATCGTGTACGTAGCTACTTGTCAGCCATTGGTCGGTCGGTGGATGACGTCAGTCCGCTTGCGAGAAATATGAAACCTTGCGTTTCGACAACGTGTCTGTCGGAGATCTAGCGAAGTGAATGGGCTGTTATCTCTACTTCAAATACGCTACACTGCGTGACTTCAAACAAAATGATGCAGAAACTAAGAATGACAGCCCTCTTTGAAATCGGTAGCATTATCGCATTTCATGGAAGCTTAGAGAGACAACAAAGACCCATAAAAAGAAATCAACGAAAAACCATTGACTCGTATGAATAAGTGAGCACATATACCCCAAACATTTATTTTCGCCTCGTTTTAAGTTTTTTTTTCTTTCGTGATAAACGTTAATTTATGAGGCTGACACTCTTTAAATCAAGATTTTTTTCTGCCATCTTTAGAGATTTTTATCAAACCGGAAACGTCGTGTTAGAAGCAGGAAATTTGTCGACTTCTTTGATTTCTTACGTCCTATATCCTTTTTCTCACTCTCTCTTGTGATCCGCGATCAATGAATCCTATGGGATTTTTGGCCTCGCGAGCCTTGTCGGATCCGGGGCTGGAATCACGCCCGTTTGCCACCCAGAGACCCTGGGGCGTCTGGCACTCTTCCCGATGCTTCGGCACCAGGGCGAATCTCAGGGATCCGCAAGCAAGAAGGACGATCGTAAGAAAATGACATGTAGACACCCTCTTTTAAAATGGACGCCGCGCAAGAAAATTAAAATTAGCAGGAATAGACATGGAAGTGAATCGTTCATTTTAATATGATCCACGGTCTTAAAGAAATACGATCTCCAACTTATTGGATAAGTGAACAAAGCTAGTAAGTATATATGCTTTGCTCTTTTTGCTAAGCTTCTTCAAGTAACTAAAAAAAAAAGGAGAAAAACAATGAAACTAATAAGGAGCCACGAAGATTGTAATACAACCACGAAGGAATACGCATGTCAGTAAAATACAGTACCAGGGTGTCCACAAATTATTCACCCCATAAATAAATTAAATAAAAGAAAAAGGAAAACAGATGTTGAAAAACTGTGAGTGCCAACTGTTTATTAACTCAAAAAGTTTTTTTTTTGTTTTTTTTTACAAATTTTCTGGTGATGATGGTCTCTTAATAACCCTCCTTGTCGATCGTGTTCGTAGCTACTTGTCAGCCATTGGTCGGTCAGTGGATGACGTCAGTCCGATTGCGAAAATATGAAATCTTTCGTGTCGACAATGTGTCTGTCGGAGATCGCCTCTTCGCCTCTTTTGTTGCTTGGAGAATATACAGTCGAAAACCCGTTTCTCCCCTAACGTTTCAATAAGGTCTATTGATACAGTGTTTATTGCCCTGGTTTTTTCTTGTGGGGCGTTGTAGAAGGGCAATGTGTACGCAAGAAAGGTAACCTTTGTGCAGGAATTACAGGGCAAGATCATCCAGGTCATAAATACGGTACCAGTGGAGATGCTTAAAAATGTCTGGAGAAAAATTGATTTCGACTGGATATTCTCCAAGCAAAGAGGCGAATGTGAAGGTTTATTACGAGGCCATCATCACCAGAAATTTTGTAAAAAAAAAAAAGAATTTTTTGAGTTAATAAACGGTTGACACTTCGCCTTTTTGCAATATCTGTTTTTATTTTTTTTTTTATTTTATTTCTTTACAGGGTGAATAATTTGTGGACATCCTGTAGATTTGCATGAAACTAATTTAGAATGGCGATCCTCCTCAAATCACTTGAGGACGCCTGCTCACGGGCAAGAAGTGAAAACAATAAACCGAAAGAAGAAAAAGTACCTAACCAGCTGACCAGCCATTTACTCAAAACTAAGGAAAACCTGAAAATTGATCTTTTTTTTTTCAATATTCGTATCCCCAAACAAAGTCAGTTATAAGTTTTTGTAATGATGGTGTTGCACGCACGCATAACATAATCTACTAGTCACCCGGCCAATCACAAGGCTCCAAAATTCAATGCTGATCCATCCTGAACTGACCTACAATCAGAATGAAAACAAGAATAATTGTGCTTAACGTTCAGTAAACTGTTTACCTGCCTGTGAAGCAAGAAATGCACGTCAAGATATTAATCCAGTCATCGAAAACATATTTGATTTCTTTTGATTTTCAAAACGATTGTAACCCTAACTTAATATGATTTGGAAGTATTTCTTCTCAAGATTCTGAGCCACAGTGTGAAGTTAAAGATTAAAGTCGATCGGGACGTGCCGTGTGTCTCAGAGATAGATGCTGCTTCGGTCAGATTAAAGTAATAGTCGAATTTAGCATCATTTCCAACTGGTAAGGTTATCTTGCGACGTAGAAGAACAATTTTGCTAGGAAATAATTAGCATCTCTTGCATGCCGCAACTGACATGAGCACGAGAAAAGTAAAGCGTGGATTAGAAAAAGTTAACATTTACATTAATAAAAACAGCTAACGAAAAGATGGTTCCGTTTTTACGTCAGCACAATAAGATGTCAAAATTTTTTTATGCTTACCGAAGCATTTTCCTGTAAGAGACGAAATGTATAAGATGACTGCCGTAGGTACTTCTTTAAAATGTCAAATTTTCAATGTGAAAATGTCTTAAAAAACCGAAGCAAAAAGATGAAAAAGGTGATAAATTAAAATTTAAACTTATATGGTAAACTTAAAATCCGAAATCTACCACATTTTTCCTTACAGTATTAAAGAATTCAGAATGATACCGAGAGGCTTGAAAACACATTTGTTCTGAAAGCGACGGTCTGTTTAAGGTTATATACGTTACGGCAACTAAATGTAACTTGTTTTCAACCGTGTGAATTATTTGCATGTTTTTTGTCTGTTGATCATACATGGTTTCCATAAATTCAGAAAAAAATACCATACATTTTCCTCTACAACTTATAAATATTCAGGGCCCTTCTTACCCATATGTGAGACATATCGTGGGGAGGGACTTCAGCGGGCAGCTAGCTCGGTGTTGGAGAGCTATAGTAGCAGCATGAAGGGCCCATTACCTTTTAAATACAGCAAGAATGGCCCATTACCTTGTAAATACAGGCGGCTATACGTGTTCTGCCAAATTCAAATTCTGGCAAAGAGCAAGAATGTGACCAGGATCCTAATTTTACCTTTGGAGTGCCTGATGATGACTGTAGCATTGCCGTCGAAAATTAGCAAGACTGTGTGAGTGTCTTCTGTATCAAATTGCGCGATGATGGAGGAAGATTGTAGTTGTAAAAATATATTTCTCCTTAAAGAATAATTTTTCCCGTCACTTGATGTTAGTTTCTGAACTTAACTTGGTAGATCCAAACTTTTTTTTCCCTACACGTTCTTCATTTTCTTAGTTGCACTTAGTTTCTCAGTCCATTAACCAAACGGGGCAACATACGGGCATCAGAAGCGTATCGCATTACGGAATATTTAAGCTTCCATCACATTTATTTTGGGCAATCATTACTTTTTAATGGATCCCGAGAACCTTTCAAACATTATGTAAAAGTAATGGCAGGGCAGACTCACAAAAAAAAAAAAGGCCCATCGTGAGACATAATTACGAGTGGGTGGGACCCCACAAAAGAAGGGCGGATCAACGAAGCCGATGACTGAAGTGCTCCTTAAATTAAACTGAATATTTAAACGAGTTCCAATCTGTAGGCTTTGCTCGAACAAATGGAAAAGAAATGAAATTTCGATTTTGTTTTCGGTTTTGTTTTATAGGGAGGTGAAAAAGGAGACCCACATGCTTACCGGGTTTATTATTAACATTTTAAATGTGAAGTAAATTTGACTACACAAATCATGAACGCTGCATTAGTTGATGTCCGAGTACGATTTTAGACTCCTTCCAACCTGCCATGTCGCCGTCTATTGACGGCCTCGGACTACAAGTTTGTGTTATAACACTTTTTCTAAAGTCTTCGAAGAGATGGCTCCACTTACCAGACCTGCCGCACCGTTTTTGGGTTGGTTTTTTGGTATTGTTGTGGTACCAACGCAGCCAACAAAGTTTTAGTCGCGTGGACTGTGCCATTGTCAGCGTTTGGCTAAAAAAAAAAAAAAAAACAACCCGTGTCTACTAAACCAGACAACTTTAAACCAAACGACGATTGGTTCTTAATTCGAGGTCCCATTGGCAGCCTGATACGATGGGAAGGCGCATTTATTGCCTAAATGTTCACTTCCAGAAAGGAGTTGAATTATTTTTAAGTGGGCGGCAACAATCTTTGCTTGCAACAATGTCGCCATGCACGGTACAGAGGTGAATTGTTTCAAAGGTTTAACTTAAACATAGGGCCTTAGGGCTTCGGGCAGATGACCAGGAGTGGTTAACGCTCGTTAAACCCTTTGAAACCCTTAAACATAGGGTTACTTGCTTACTGAATGCTGAATTTCTCAGGGCTTTTTTTAGCCTTCAGTCAAACATACGCATGCGACGTTTCCTGGGCTGCACCAAAGGGGAAATGTCACGGGGCAGCGTTTTCGGGGGGTGCGGGAGAGGGTGCCAGGGCAAGTGTGTGTGGCGGGCAATGCGTGCTACCGAAGTGAATTGTTTCAAAGGATTAACTTAAACATGGGATTACTTGCTTACTGAATGCTGGATTTCTCAGTGATGCGGTTTTTTTTAGCCTTCAGTCAAGCACACGCCAGCGACTTTTCCGGGGTTTCACCAAAGGGAGAATGTCACGGGGCGACGTTTTCGGGGAGGGGGAGGCGGGCAAGGGTGTATGGGGAGGACACGTATGCGAATCCGGGAGGAGGCAGGAGTGTGGGGATTGGGGGTTAAAGTAATTGTGGGGGAGAGGGCATATGTGGGAGCCATTCACATGTTTGGTCTTCGGTTTGATAAATTGAAAAGCAAAGACCAAACACCTGGAGGGAGGCGGGGGGGGGGAGGCGCAGCATGCGCACGGGCACAACTAGTTTATAATAATAAACATTTATTATGATCGCAAGGAAGGCGGCAAAGGTCGGAGTGATCACTAACTGCAAACTCAACAAGAGAAAATGAAATATGGATGTGGCTGGTTGCGAGACCACTGGGGACTGTTGTCAACAATTAGCCGAAGTTAAAAACGTTGTAAAAATTGGGTTAAATTTAGTTGATTAACGTGACGACGAAAGGCATACACGCTCGTCCATCGGCAACAGTAGTTTCGGGGAGCGAATTCCAAGCGCCAATAACTCTCGCCGAAAAGAATTGTCGTCGGCACTCCGAACGGAATTTGGGAATTGGTAATTTGAAATAGTGACCTCCAGTTCGTCCCATGCATAATTTTAAATGCCAAAATAAGATCAGACTTTAAGTCGCCCCAATTAAAGTGATTTCGCCCAGTGTAAGTAAGATTGTGCATTCCAGGCAACGATTTTGGAAATTCCGTTGGACTGCCTTACCCGCTCTATGTCACCCAACAGAGCTGGCGACCAAACTTGGCTGGCATATTCCAAGATCGGTCTGACAAAAACCTTGTAGGCCCAAACCTTGACTTCCCGGCTACTGTATGAAAAGCATTACTGAGCATCGGTTCACCATTGCTTATCTTCTGCCATTGTATTTTAAGGGTGATGTATGGTATTTGCATGTTACATTTTTTAGATTGAATATTTTATTATTATTTTGAATTTTTCGTGCGGTATTTATTCATCGTTACTGTTTAAGGTTTTCACTTTTCTTTTCAGTGAATTCAAGCTAAAATGAAAAGTTTCTTTTCAAATTATGAGTCATTTATACAGTATAATGTGTCAAATTTTAGTGAGATATTTCAAAAATATTATATGTGTGAATTTAAAAAAAGATGGGACCCACAAGTTCTTTTGAAGTTCAGCTCACTTTGTTTCTTTGTTGTCCGATCATGAACACTTGAATAAAAGCGTTATTATTTATTATACTTATATTTATTATGATTGTTTTATTTTTTCTATAGACTATAAAGTTTGCTCGGGTTAAAGATTCGGAGAGTGAGGAATTTCGAGACCAACAATGTCTCCCAAGTTATGTAAAGTATAAGGCGAAAGGCCGGGTTCCCTACTGACAGTTTTTCAGCTGCCTTAGGTCCATTTATTAATTATTTTTAAGGTCCATTTTATTAATTACTAACATCGTTCCCGGCTTCGCCCGGGGATTTGTTTGACCCGTGGTTGTTTCCCAGTAGTTGCTCGGTGCTGCCTGATCGTTCACTGCAACAGTCGATTTTTGTTTGTGTAACACTCCCCCTTTCCGCTAATCCTCTCCCTCCCCTCTCCCCTCCTCCTTCTATTCCGTCCTCTCCCTCTCCTCTTGGTTTCCTTCCCTTCCTCCTCTTTGCTATACGTAGTTGAATGTGGATGGTTATTTGAATTAATAGCAAACACCCCCAGAAATTCTCTTTTAGGTTGAGTTAATGCGTAATCGTATGCTTAATGGTAAGAGCTCAGTTCCCCCCACTCCTAGTCTTTCGCTGTGGCTTAAGCGATGCGTACCGTGTAAAAAAGAAGTGTGCGTGACGTCATGTAATACTTGCCCTTGAGATTACCACGGTGTTCGGTTAGAAGGATAATTGTTAGAGCAAATTGTTAGTCGAAGCAACAATGTGCCAATTTCAACTTGTTTTCAGGGCAACAACGTCCCAATTTCAAATTCAAGCCAAAGAATTGACACACTAGCACGTTTTCATTGTTCCCCTTCCGGGGGTCGTCGTTGCGGTTGCTTCATTTCTGCTATGAGATTTTGGTTTATAATGTAAAATTTTTACTAGGGGAGCTCCTCGCATATGGCCGATTTTATAGAGCATTGTTGTGATTTCCCGTTTGCATATGACGTGACTTCATCTGGCAATTATTGTTGAAAGTTCTTAACAAATTAAACACCACCGTTACCAGTCGCCCATCGCACATCAGCCAAGCCTCAAAGATTCCCTCTACGGACTTCAACAGAATAAGGGTTGTCGAGATTCCCACTGCGGACACATAAACAAACAAAAGAAATACGATCTTAGTTATATGTATAGATTATACTGAGGTTTAATATTATTATTATCTTACTTTTTCTATAGACTACAAATTTTGGTCAGGAGTAAAGATTCTGAGTTTGAGGAATTTCAAAACCAGTACCGTCTTTCAAGTTATGGAAAGTATAAGGCGAGAGGTCAGGTTCCCTACCGGCCCTTTTTAAGCTGCCTGAGGTACATTTTATTAATTATTTTTATTCTTGTTTTTTTGACGTTTTTATGTTTTAATGGATTTTAAAGTATTTTACTTGACTTTGTTTTATTAGCTGTATCTTTTATTGCTTGATAACGAAGCGAGGACTGCTTCGAAACGTCGCATATTGTTTATTTTATGTGCACTTTATGTGCACTCTACTGGCATTCTATTTTTAATTTTTCTCAAGGTTTTTCTCACTTTGTATATTCTAAATGACAAATTTAATGACTGAAACACAAAATAACCGTATGTTGAGAAAAAAGGAAAGTTTTCGGGATAAAATAAGCTTCAGTTGTTGCTATAAAGGACGAAACAAGATAAAATTTCTACTGGTTGGTATGGACACAAGACTGACACTAATTAATACTCGACTTGTCTCCACTAAGAAATGCTGTTTAGACGACTAATAATGATAATAATTATAATAAAATTTTGTTGCAAATTTGCAACAAGACTGGAATTGACCATAAAAGCCATGACATCCAGCCTACATGCTAAAAAGAGAAGCGTTAAAATAGGAGTTTAAAAGCTTCCGTATGCAGAACATATCCCATTAGGGGAAGGGAAAAAGGGCAAGGGAGGAAAGATGGGATATGACTGCCTTGCCACCAAGGTTAGACTGGCCAGGGATTCCCGATGGTAAGAAAGGTAAGCAGGGAAAAAGGAAGGTACAAGCAATAAAATAAAATGTAAACTTGAAGTAAAAATTAAATACAGTGATAAAATACAAACAAAGCTCTGAAATAACCGATATGGGCACACACACAAAAATCGTCGGCCATAATTAAGATTTAACAAATTGTTCAATTTAACATCCGTTAAACATGATATTCATAAACACTGGAGGAGGTATAGTGTGTTCCTTTATGAGCTCGTTGACACACACTTACGGTGCCCAACAGACACGCGCCTTAACTCACACGTCGTGTGCTGTTGCCTTACTTTGCAAAAATGTGGGTGTGTGTATGTGTGTGTGTGTGTGTGGTTGGGTGTTCATTTGTTATCCTCGTGCGAATGCACTTTTCTTTTGTTCCGTTTGTTTAATGAACACATCAATCCATCGTTCGTATTTGAAAAGGTAATGAGTTTCCGCGCCATAGAATTGCCTTTGCCGCGGATTAATATTAATACGGCGAACATTGTGAGTTGGGCTTAAGGTCACGTCAAAATCCATCATCGTCACGAAGCACGAAGCTCGGGCGAGGACGGTATTTATGCAACCTCGGAGCAGTTCGCGCCACTTTCTCTCGTTCCTCGAGACAAACACGATGTTGTAACGTGACAGTAAAGGAGATGTGCGGAAGCCATCGATTCGTTAGTGGTAGTCTTCCATATAGCGAAAGCAACGACTGTTGCCCGTCAGTCCGTTGCCTTTTTCAGTGGTAACCAAGTGGACATAAAAAAAAACACGGCAAATTAAAAATCTTTGCTTCCGCATTAACCATGAACGAAAGTTAGAGCTTCGAAGGCGATCTGATACCGTCCTATAGTTCTAACCATTTAACCGTCCCTTTCTCGACCTAACTCACTGAAATAATGATGAAAAAATAAAAAGCCAATCAGGTGGACATGAAACAACACAAAAAATGCGACGTTTCGCCTCAGAGTACGACCATCATCATGAATACCAAACTGGCATTTATGGTTATAGTGTCCGCGGCACATCTTGATTTCGCCCCGATAATGAACACAAATAATCGATTGTATGTTTTTGGTAGCAGAGTGCCTTGTTGATATCCAAAATAGTTGCAAAAACAATGGCGGCCGTCGATTAGAGCCGACCCCTCCAGGAAGACGAAGCCGATCAAAAATTACGTGCAAGACGTCTTTCAAGAAACGCCGCGCACACAATAGGGTTGGCTTGAATGAACCCCCGGCATTATATCCACACCCCTATGCAAAAAAATGTAAATATCAAGCCGAGCACCCTGTACAAGCTTTTATAATGGACAAACAATGTACGAAAAGCTTACTCCAGGTTCCAGCAGCTAAGCAAAATCGTGGTGAACTCGAACAATCTGACTATTGTGCCCGCAGCGTATCTTGAGTCCTGCAGATATTTTATGAGCGGCTACATTTTCCTGGAGGGAGCGGCTTTCATCGACGGCCGCCATTGTTTTTGTAACCGTCTAGGACATCAACAAGGTGCTCTGCTATCGAAAACATACAATCGATTATCTGTATTCGCTCTGGGGCGAACTCAAGATAGGCCGCGGACACTATACATAATATGCGTTTTAATTTGGGAGAGGTCTCCATCTTCAGGGCGGATTCAGTGAGGTGGCGATAGTGCATGTGCCTCTCTTACAGTTTAACAAAAACTTTTTTTCTTCAATATTCTAATCTGACGCAGGGAAATGAAACTGCAAAGACGGTGTATAGACTATGCAACTGTTTTTCATTATTTAAATGCTGTTAAAGCTTAACGCGGCAGATGATCAGAATTAAAAAAAAAACTGACCTTGTGAGTACAAGATGCTGTCATAATGAGAAAGAAAGAAAGAAAAGGCAAACACTTTAAAATTTCCTTAAAACTACGGTGCAAAGACCTGGTGGTTCATCTCTGGCACTGAGTGCTGTAATGCTTAAGCCACAATGAACAGCCTAATGACCATAGATGCAAACGTGTGTTTCAGATGTAGCGATAGAGGACATATGACACGATAGACACATACGACACGATAGAGAATATATGACATGTATAATTCATAAAGCCAGTACCACTCACTCTGATCGATTTTCGACCTGCAGCTATATATGCCTACAATTTTACGGCTGAAATAACAGGAAAGAAACTAACACGCCTTTGTACTGTAATTTTACTGAGCTTTTTAGCAGTACAGTATTTGTAATTAGTTTTTACTTGTTTTTTCCTTTACACGTACATTTAGGTGAAACGGGTTCTGTTCTTGTATTACTGTCAAATCTTTAAAATGTTTTTGTATTTTGAAATTTGTAGTTCGCAGTGAAAATACGGCCGCCAGTCTCCTAGTTACAAATTTCGGGTTATTTTGTTGTTCAGTTACTGGTCAGATTTGACGGTCGTGGACTATTTTACATTACATTTCTCTGTAACTTCAGCTAATGACGCTCTGAGTGCAGAATTTAACAAGACTCATTTCCTCATGGGTGACACATTTTAACGAAGTGGACCGGAATTTTACTGTGCAAAGAACTGGCAACAAACCAGTTCTTTTGTACTGGTAATTTATGGTTTATTTTTTTTTTACTGTAGACGACTTAGCTTGTTTATTGGCAGAGCGAAGCGTAGCCTATAACGGACACCAAATTGCAAAATGTTGGTTGGTTGGTCCGTTGGTCCGTTGGCCCGTTGGTTGCACTTTTTTAGTTTGGGTGGAGCCCAAACGAAAGGTCGGATTGAAATGAAATTTCGCACAACGCTTTATACCCCCAAAAGTATTGCTGAGCCAAAATAAATTGAGCAATTATTACTGTAGAAATTTAAAAATTTTCGAATTTATATCTAACACTCACCATTGTAAATTTGGAGTCGTGAATAGTTAAGAAATTCCGACGAAGCATACGCTATGCTAATGGTAGTCAAGTGAACTTTAAAAAAACACGGCAAATTAAATTTTGGTTGCTTCTTTCTAGCTAATAATCTTTTTCGACGTAACTCAACGAAATAATAACATTTGATGCTTGCATTTAACCACTACAGTAACAAACGCAACCATAAAAACAAAAGGATTCCATTAACGACACACGTTAGTTTCATTTGAAAAAAAGAATGCTTTGAAGATTATTCAATTCAACATGACAACGAAAGTAGCATCTACACTAGCGTTGGGAATCCCGAATATGAAACCTGAAATCGTCGTATCAAGGCCAAGCAGTATTATAAAACGATATTGACATCACACGAAACACGAAAGCAGGAAACACGAAGCAATAATACGCCCGCCTCTCTCAATTCCTGGTTGCCACGGTAACGTGAAAACTCGAAACCAAAACCGTGTTGCATTGTGTAAAGGAATATGCTTAATCTCGAACCACTGTTGTAAGCTGCTACTAACGAAAGTAAATCGGAGATAAATATTAGGCCTAAAACCTAAAACTAGGTCTAAAAGCTAACACATTTTAAACCTAAATTGTGATGGTTATTTCTTTCAGATTATATAATAGAGATCGCTGTTGCAGTCGTAGAGTTAGGAAATAATATATTATCTTGCATTGCGTGATAGAGGTGTGCCAGCTCAACATTTTCGTTGGTGGCGGTGTCAAATATTATACCAAAGCAGTATTGTTAACCTTTGGAATCTTCTGACTATTGTTAAAAACTATCGTACTGATGATTGTTTGGCTTGCAGTTAAACTCCTTATACGTACTGTTTTATTTTTACTCGCGGCGATGGTCCACGTCTTCAGTGTTGGCTGCGAAAAGGAGGCTACAAATAACTGAACAAAAACTAAATGCTGGAGCAAACGAAAGCTTGTTAACGTAAATTTGACACATAACATAGGCCTACATTAAAAAAAAGGCTAAAATAAGAAAAAGGACAGCAAAGAACAGCAGTACGTCACACCAAAAGGCAAACAGCCAACAAAGCCCATTAAGTATTGCACCCAGATTTTTAAGAATTATTAACAAATGTGGTATCGCCATTAAAATAAAAACTAAATGTAAGTTTGAAATGAAGATCCGTTCGCTCCGCCTACAATAGGCCCAAAGCCTGTTTCCTAGTAAGCATGGCGGAAAGCCAAATGGCTAGAAAAATAAACACAGATGCAAATCAATTTACGTTGCCACCCCAGGAACGGCTCAAGACAATTTAGGGCCCTACGCGAATTCAATAACTGGGGCCCACCAGGGTCAAACGTCTAGCATTAAAAGCATTTTTTTTTAATCCGACTTTTTCATTCGAATCATCAAGCAATAATTTTTCATACTGTCCAAGCCAAAATCCATTTCACTTTTTTTTTATTACCAAAAAAAGTATGTGAATCACAAAAACAGTAAATAAAGTTGCAAAAATGACAAACTACACCCCCGAAATGCGGGGGGGGGGGGGACGGCAAACAAGACGGAACTAACTATAACAGTAAACAAAAACAAATTAGGCTAAAGAAACAAATAACATACAAACATAGTTCCCATAGTGGGAAACACACAAAAAGAGATAGAAGGTAGAGAAGAAAGGTTGGGGGGTAGAAAGGAATCTCCATTTTTTCACTGTTTCGCGTTTCTCATTTCCTATCAGACTGTCACCTCCCGACAAAATTAACAGCCGCAAGTATCACTAGTTTTGGTTTCGGATCGCGCAATGTTTCGACCTTGGACCTTCGCCCAAGCAAAACACACTCTCATCCCGTTTTTCTCTTTACTGTGTCATAGTATGGAGGGTTT
>JAHWFP010266695.1:3918-24961 GCA_023313725.1 Lithobius niger | reverse complement strand
ACGGATAAACTAAGTAGAGCAGGGTTTTCTCTAAATAAAATTGTTGCAGCCCTTTCTAAAAGTCGACTATAAAAATCCTAACGTTCCCTTCAAAATTCCTGGAATAAATTCCCAAAGAGATTTTATTGCAGAGGGACTGATTTAGATTCACGAAACGCCTTGCAGTCAAAGGCAATAAAGTTGGTGAAAACGAACCTTTTACGGGGTCGTATAAGAACTATTTCCACTTGAAACATGGGCAGGCATCAAAGTTTATAGCAGAGGGCTTTAAAGTTAAGTTTTCTTTTAGAGTAAAGATGCACAACAACGTTGGCTGTGGTATGACGGTCGATGGTACGTTACCATCCGAGTTATGCATATTAAATGCACTTTAGTTTTCAATTTGTGACACTAAAATGTTAATATTATTCGTAGAAGCATTCTCATTTTGTTCTTCAGTGTTTGGAGGAGTATAGGTAATTCTACATGTCTCGTAATATGCTTTGCAGTTTAAGGGTGCGCTTACGAAAGGAGACCTTCTCGCTCGCCGAACGCTATTTGCTAGTCAACCGTTAGGGTGCATTTACGCAGCGACTCGCTTTTGCGTTATCGCAGTTGGAAGCTAGAAATAATCTGAAATTCCAACATGGCGATGGATTTAGCTCTACCGGCTAGCGGCTAATGAACGCGGCAATACACAACAAATTAAATTTCAATTTCAATTTGGTTTATTACCGGGCCCTGACCCTCAGACACGCGCCAGGATACAGACTATAAAGCAAATTAAATGTATTCTAAACAACGACACGAATAAAAAACAAAGTGCAACAGTATTTAAACATTGCAACAACAACAATGTTCTCATACCACGCTATTTCCAACATTTGCTATTCGCCCCACAAAGAACAGCTTCTAGCAGACGACGGTAGAATAAAAAGCTAATCGCAGCGATAATTCGAAATCGAACAAGGCAAGCATTTCAGGGTTATCGAATCGAAAACTAACCATCGAGTGTTGGGATTCAGAGATCAGTTTGCTGCCGTGTACTACAGTAAAAATTGTTTTCTTGTTGTCATAAATCGACGGTGTCATGCCGCACGCGTCATGCTTCATGTCGCGAGGCACGACGAGAGGTTAGAGGTTCTGCATCCGCGTCGCTGCTATGGTTACGACAATTCGAAAGCCGCGTATTTTAGTAAAGACGAGAAGCAGCCAGCAGAGTTAGTATTAACCAAGTTTTCTTTGTCTGCTGCTCTCAAACCACACGCGAGCATTAGCTCTTGTGGAATGAGTGTTTGCTTTTGGGATAATTTTGTAATATGTGTCGGATAAATAAATAATAATAATAATAAATAAAATGTGTCAACTCTGCCCACCAACGATTGAGTTGTAACTCCCATTTCGAAACGACACAATGCTTCGGGAATAAATACGGAACGGGACGCACGTAATATAATGCCAAGAATACAGCACAATATCTTCTAAACCATGCGCAATGGCTGTTTGCCGTGACGTCACCATGAGTTAGCCAATGACGAACGAGAACAATGGCCGTCTGATTGGACTAACCCAGTCACGTGATATGCACGTCACAGCAAACAGCCATGGCGCGTGGTATAGCAGCCACATAGTAACGAGTGAGTAACGGTTGGTAGGCGAGTGAAAGTAGCTACATTGTGGATGTACTTTATATGGAATGAAAGAAATATTGATCTCGCTTGGATGTTATGTTCCTTTAAAATTAGTGTAAAACTAAGTTCCAGATTTTCGCAGTTGTTAGTGTAAGAGCTCGCTGTTGTCATACCTTCAAGGCTTTTACATCAGGTGCATGTACGTAGGCTATTACCCACTTTCCGAGTGCTGGGAGCTAACGTCGAGGCGTGTACCGTTGAGACATTGTTGGGTCTCAGCATGAGGAAAGCAGGCAATATTAGTAATGGCCCGCTTTATTAACACTGGCAATAGCCAGTGTTAGTAAGGGTCGACCTAGGATCTCTGTGTTAAACTTTCAACTTTGAGAGCTTATAACTCCGACAAAATTAAAAATTTTTAAACCAAATTTGGAATCTAGCCTTGACTAGTCAAGGCCTGTCTACAGTCCAAAAATTGTGAAATTCAGTCCAGCCAAACCCGATATACAGAGAGGACCCAAATAGACAACTTCTTGTTCTTGGTCTTGTTCTTGGTCTTGTTCTGGGGATGTACCTTTCGTCTGTCCTCTCTACAGGTCAAACTATTTATCCTGTAATGCTGGTTCTTAGCTCATTTTACAGGTATTGCTCCGTAGATGTGCCCTTTCCATAATGCCTTTTCTAATTGGTCAAATGGTTCAGGGGTTACGGAGCTCTAAATGACCAGATTAATTGTTTTTCATTGTTTTAAACATTGTTATTATGCAACAATGCCATTCAGCAAACGCCAGCTGCAAGACTTAGACTGAAGATTAAAGGATTTGTTTCTATTGTTAACACTAGCCATAGCCAGGTTAGTAAGGGCCACAGCTATTTACCGAGCTTAAAGGCGGCACAACAAAACAAACAATAAATTAATTATAAAGGTGCCACACATACCCCACCCCTCATCCACCACCACACCTATTTAATACAATTCTAAAAGTAAATTAATAAACAAAAACGTATCGTTAAAAGCTAAAAGTAAGGGTCTAAAAGTCAAAACCTGTAAGGAACACGGACAAGCTTTGACCGTAAGGCTCTAGGTATCAGATTTGGCCAGTAAGACGCTGCTAAGCATTAGACCCTTACTACCCGGTGATCATGTCAATGACTTAGTAAGGAAAATTGGAAATTAGCCAACAGCGAAAATCATACACTATAAATGACGTAGTTCAGTAAGCCACCTTTACGCACTTACGTTAAATCGGAGTGGCATGAGCCGGATTCGAACCGGCTACCCAGTTCGCCCAGATCACTTGCATAGCGTCTTAATCTCTCCGTTGCACTCCGATGAAACGTAAGTGCACAAACGTGGCTTACTGAACTACGTTATTTCTAGTGTATGATTTTCGCTGTTGGCTAATTTCCAATTTTCCTTAATATTATTTCCAGCGATTTATGTCTATTTATTAATGACTTAGTAACTCAGACAGAATGGGTGTACACGCTTACGCTTGTAGCAGGTTGTCTTGCTTGGAATCGCTGCCATGTTACCAAACCGGGAAAAAATGTCAACCTAAAGCAAAGTAGGAAACCCACACCCCCACTATCATTGGCTCATCACATGGGTCTTTATAGGACGATTTCGGACAGCTGTTCCTCAAAAACCGGGTAGTAAGGATCTAATGCTTAGCAACGTCTTACTGGCCAAATCTGACACCTTAGACCCTTACAGTCAAAGCTTGTCCGTGTTCTTTGCAGGTTTTGACTTTTAGACCCTTACTTTTAACTTTTAACGATACGTTTTTGTTTATTAATTACTGTAAGGTTTGACGCCAACCGCCCATGTCAAAGCGTAATTTTCGATGCCTAATTTTTCCGCTGTCTTTTAGTATTCTCCACTTAAATTTAGTTTACAAGCTTTGTTCGATTTGGTGAACATGTGTCCGAACTTTTATTAATTTCCGATTTGTTACATCGGAGATCTGGACTTGAGCTGGAATCGTGATTTTCATTTTTGGCTTGTCATGCTGCTTCTTCTTTTTGGCACGACACATTACGCTCTCTACAGATCAAACAATTGGTCCTATAAAGCTGGTTCTCAGCTCATTTTACAGGTATTGCTGTGTAGGTGTGCCCTTTCCACAAACCATTTTCTAATTAATGAAGAAATCACAAGGTAAAGGGTAAACGAAGCAAGCAGTCTGCATTAAAGACTGTCCTTGTGAGGATACATAATACACTAGTCTGAGAAAGAAAGAAAAGACAACTGCCCCCCGACTGGGACTCGAACCCAGGACTTCCCGTTTAATAGAAGCAAAACTGCTTTCCCTCCTCGTATGTATGTTTGTTACCTTTAGGTCACCACTGAGAAAGATTGAACAGCTACTTAACTCGACTGGAGCCTGTAGCCAGTACCCGCCCCGGTAGTGCAGTGGTTAGAGCGCCCGGCCTAGTCAGCGGGAAGTCCTGGGTTCGAGTCCCCTTTTCTTTCTTTCTCAGATTAGTGTCTCGTGCATCGTCACAAGGCCAATCTTTAATGCAGACTGCTTGCTTCGTTTACCCTTTTCTAATTAGTCAAGTGGTTCAGGGGTACGGGAGCTCTAAACGACCAGATTGATTGTTTTACATTGTTTTAAACATTGTTATTATTCAAAAATGCTAATCAGAAACCCCGGCTACAAGACGTAGACCGAAGATGAAACGGTTTGTTTCCATTGGTTTGTGCAAACCGTAATTGATAAAGATGCGAAACATTAAAACAAGCTAATGTAAACTGCATGTTACGACAAAGTAGCACGAATTAGAAAACAAAAACAAACTCCTTTGATGCTTAAGGCAAGGTTTAACGGCTCCAAAGTCAAAACGGCAAATTAACACAAATAAACTTTCCTGTAAGGTTTCAGATACTGCAGTGTTGCTATACTGTACCTTACTGTTGTATCCAACCATTATACACGTAAATACAATTAAACCCAGAGCGAAACTTCAAAACTTTCCATGCCCAAACAAAGGAAGAATAATGTAAGGCTACACGCTCGACTACTTTCTTGGCTAAATTTTGTCAGTGTTCTTCAGTCACGTTACCTACTTTCCGTTCGTCACTTCAACAGGTGATATATATATAATTTTTCAAGATTTTTAGGCACTTTTTAGGCACTTTAGCAACAGTGGAGTTTCAGGTGGACTTTCAGATACAGCAACACTGTAGACTCTGAAATCTTGCGGGAAAATTTATTTGTGGTCCTTTGCTGTTTTGACTTCAGATCAGAACTATTAAACCTTAAGCATCAAACGAGTTCGTTTTGTTTTCTAAACCTATTCATTACCGGGGGAGGGGGGGGGGGGGATTGAGGCTTAATGGCGCGTCGACAACAAGGTCATTAGCGCCAACCTCAGTCACAGTGCATTGATCCGGGTTGCCACAGTGCCACACATTACAGAGGTGTTAAACAAACCCGAAGTCTTGATGTTATCCCAGATCTGCATCTACTGAAAAAATAAAAAATAAACCCGGACAGGATTATCGCCCAATTGACGCACTTACCGGGTTATTACCGGCTTTTTACATCTCAGGCCGACGATTTGTGTATTTTAGTTTGGGTCAAATTTACTCACTTGTTTTTGATTTGTTCAGTATATATTAGAACCAAATCTGTTTTTGAGCATGGCTAACTAGTGACGTCTGTCTGCATCATTAGCTGTGCTGTTTCAACTCCACCACGTGGCGCGTCTTGCTACAAAGAACTGCTAATGAGACGGCCAACCGCGTCAAAGAAAGTTCGCTATTTCTTTAAAACCAATAGAAAACGGTCCAATTGTATGACGTCATTGACAGCCCGTCGCTCCTTCGACTGACGTCAGAGAACCTCATCGAATGTGTAGTAGTGCCTTGGGGCTGCTTCTATCACGACCTCTTTCCACAGCCTCGTGTTCGGGCTAATAGCATTTCCGGCGCTTTCACCGATTGTGCCACGACCCAGACCAGGGTCGGGCTAATCAAAACGCCCGCGACGCCACCTGTAGAGCGAACTAACGGTCACGTGATCGGCCAGACAATGATGAATGGCGAGCGAACCGATACCGTGACAAAGCAACGCTTCGGTGACTTTAGTTACCGACCTGTTGGGGTCCTAAATAGTTCTAAAAGCCGCAACTGTGTCTCAACATGTCTGAAATTTAACGTCAGGGAAAAAGTGAAATGACGCAATCGACTCAGTAAACGTTAAACCACGAATAAATTAAACGAAGAGTCTGACGTTTAAACTTACACGTGGAGATGACAATATTAGAAAACAAACACGAACTATTTTGATGTTTAAGGTAAGGCTTAACTGAACCAAAGTCAAAACAACAAAGAAACACGAGTATCGGTAAGCTTTTCTTGAAGATTTCAGATACGACAATGCTGCCGAAGTTTTAAGTCCTCGTGAAACCTTACTGCTGTCCTCAGCCATTGAAGCCACCAAAAAGACAAATACTGCAAACATTAGAAAAGGGAAACCAACAATTATTAAATGCAGTATTACGTCAAACATGATCTTTATTTTGTTTTTTCTTGATTCTTGGTCTTTAGGAATACTTTTGTCCTCAAATTTAGGATTTTAGGGACACTATTCTTTACCCTTAAATTCGTAACCTTACGGACACTTTTGTTATCACATTCAAGACTTTAGGGAAACATTTGCTCACAAATTCAAGACTTTAAAAGCACGTTTCCATTTAATTCAACACCTTAGTGACACTTTTTTCCTAAAATTTAAGACCTTAGTTATACTGTTTCCCTCAAATTCGAGAAATTTAGTGACCTTTTGCTCAGACGTTTAAGACCTCGGGGATATTTTCGTTCACAACTGTGCTTAAGTCTAGTTTCCATTAAACCGCGTTTCCACTGCAAGAAATCTTTACCCAGCTTCCCTGAAACAGGCAGAGTACGGCAGGGAAGGCCGGGTAAACAGGAAATTTTTAGAGGGTACCTAGGTGAGTGCAATGGAACTGGGATAAGCGCCATTCTGCCTTACTTCGATACTATGCATTACGCAGCCCCAGGCATAATTTTAGCAGAGGAATTTTGCGACTGTGTTATTTACGACACACACGCATGCGCGAAACTTGCCAAGGCAGCGAAGCAAGTGTTATAATGGATGCAGCACCGCCAGAGGAATTACCTGCTTTCTCTCACCTGGCTCAAGGATGGCAAAGCAGAGATTTCTTGTAATGTAAACTTGGCTTTACAAAAAATCTTTGCCCTGCCTTCCCTCACTCAGGTGTGGTGCTGTTACAGTTTTCACTTGCGTCTGTGCCTTGACTATTTGCGCGGCGTATCTTGAGTCCTGGAAATATTTTACGAGCGACTACGTCTTCCTGGAGGGGACGGCTTTAATCGACGGCCGCCATTGTTTTTCTAACCATCTTGGATATCAACAAGGCACTCTGCTACCAAAAACGTACAATCGATTATCTGTGTTCGTTCTGCGGTGAACTCAAGATAGGCCGCACACACTTTAGTCGTGCGCATGCGATTATATCCACTTTCCTCGCAAAACTTATAGCCAGCTGTTTTATCAGGAAGGATCATCTTGCCTATGGGGCTGCATTACCTTAGCAACGAAGTACGGCACGTAACCTATCCCGTTCCTATATTACACTCACGCACGTGTGGTGCAGTGGCAACCCGGACCACTGCACTGTGACTGAGGTTGGCGCTAATGACCAAGTTGTCGACGCGCCATTAAGCCTCACTCCCCCCCCCCCACACTCACGCACGTGACCCAGGTGAGCCAGGTACCCTCTAAAAATCTCCTGTCTACCCTGTCTTACTTGGCCCGTTTCCATTTTCCATTATATCCTCAGGCAATGCCTTTCCTAGATCAAGTAAAGATTTCTTGCAGCGAAAATGCGGTTTTATTGTTCAGGAGACGAGATTTCTCGCCAGTCTTACAAATTTTATCTGTACGTACTCCTTAATTAGTTTTTTTTTTTTTTAAATTTGTATAGATCAGCTACGAAATTTGATACCTCGTATTTTTTATCATACTCCAAATTCTTGGTCGCTGGCTATGGTTTAGGGCGGCTCCCTGGACGCCCTCACTAAGTTTGCATTTCGAGTTAAGATTTAGTAGCTTTCGTTCATCGCAAACATGAATGTACGTAGAAATTGGTTTTTTCAAAACTGCCTTTTGTATTGTTAAACGTATCTCAAACGCAACTCATTACAAGGCAATAAACCCAGGCACATGATATTTCAGAGCAAGAATCGAATTGGCTCCATTATAACAGGTTTAAACAAGAATTTCATAAAGAAATACATAAACTGCTTATGCAAAAAATCACAACATTATTATTTTCATAGACCAAAGACAAAGATCCCTATTGAGCTAAAGTTTACATTAGGCACATACTCGATATCCTTACGATACTGATTCCAAATGGCTCCAACACTTTCCTAATTACAGAGACAGTGTTGGTTTTAGAGCGAGGAAATGTGTTAAAACGACTTAAAACACTAGATTTGGAGCGCCACAATCCGTACATCTATACGGTGTTTGCGTTCGCTCGCAGGGCCGGCACGGCACCTTATATATATATTTTTTCGTAAACAGTTCTGATAGGCGGGTTGTTATTGTCAGTTTCGGGTGGTGTTGTGTGGTTTTGTTGTTATTGTCAGTTAGATTAGGGTAGGTAAGTTTGGGGTTTTGCATTTCATACTGAGGTAGTTAGTTAACTGGTTGGGGTTTGGCATTTCATACTGGGGCCGTTAATTGGTTAAGTTATGTTAATGATGATTTAACGAGTTTCCGCTTCCTCTTCCATTTTTGGGGCAAACGCACCGTTTGGCCGTGGTGAAGGTCCAAAGTTAGCACCGTGCCGTGCTGGAAAGCATGAAACTGGGCGAAAGTCTGGGAAGTAAAACGCCAAACCCCAAACAGTTCATTACCTCAAGTGAAATGCCGAAGACGCCACAAGAGCCACATAATTACCCGAATTGTCAATACGCATAGAATCCTAGGCCTGCCGTCCTGGCGCCATTTTTTTTAGTGGTTCGTCAATAGCCCAACAACAGATAGAATTCCGTTTTCCGAGCATGTTGTCAAAACCTGAAATAAGCTGGGCCAGTTCCGGTTCAACTTTTTTTTTTATACAGAAACATAATTGGCACAAATTTTTAGTCAAGGACCTGCAACCCTTCATATGCAAACGATTTAACCATAAACATTTCAATAACAACGTCTACAATTTGCTGGCACGTCTTCTAATCGAAATCATGAAAAATCAACTAATATTTCAGTCACTTCTGGCCAGATGCTAAAGGTGATAGGCATGACCCGTTAAAAAAAACGACTGGAGTGGGACGTAACGTCATTTAACAATAGATCATGACGCAAGACCCTTTTTCTCCCTGCATATGCATAAGCAGTTAAAAACAGTAAACTCACAAATTAAGCTCCAGTTCACCAAGTCGCCATATTGGTGAAATCGTAGTAAGGAGGAATGCTCGGAATGTCAGTATTCCTTAGACTTCCAAATTCTGGGAATTTCTTACAGACTTCCCACATTTCCACCAAATATAGCAACACTTCCTCCAATTTGGCGACTTGGTGAATTGGATCGTGATTGTACGTTTTTTTTACTGATTTTAATGTTCTGAAATATTAGGTGCCTGAGTTTTCAGCCGTTTAATACAGCGAAAGGCGTTTATTTCGAAGTGTGCTCACTAATTTTATTTTTTTTATTAAACTTTGTTTTTAGGTGAACCATTTAAACACCATGTCTGGGACACCATGTCTGGCAGACAAGGCATTGCTGGCCACTCAACCATTCAAGTCTAGATTTACAATTCTTCTTTGGATTGGAACGTTACCTTATAAAGTGTCGAATTATAAAGCAAAAGCCAAGTCACGATTTCTGACGACTTATACCTACATAGTTCAGCAAAATTGTGGAAAGTCGACATTTTAAAACAAACGAATAATGCCCCGAAACCAATTTAAAACTGTTTCGACAATTATTTATTAACGGGTCAAATTGGTTCGAACGGCAAACTAAGATGAGCCCGACATCGGTCCGCAAAGTGAATTAATTCATCAGGTCCGGGCGATGTCGCTAACGAACTAATCGACGGGTTAATTGCCGTTTTCATATTTCAAGAATAACCTACTCTGCAGGCAGGGATGAGGAACCCGTTAGGCATTTAGCAGTGTTTCCCAATCAGTGAGGCGCGCCTCCCTTGGGAGGCACGGAGCAACTAAAGGGGATGCGCGAGCTCCTGCCCCGCCGAACTCTAAGGGCGCGTTTACGCAACGACTCGCCTTTGCATTCTCGCAGCTAGAATTCAATCACGATGGGAAATGTGTCAGTGCCATGGTAACAACGCTACCTGGATTAGCTAAATCCGATATCATTCGAGTAAATGCTTGCAGTCTTGTAATCCGTGACAATAAGATAAAGAATTCCGCTCGACGAAACTATTTCCCCAGTCGCTTCTGAACCGACATATTGAGTGTTTTAGTTGCGAGCCAGCAGAGCTAAAACCGTCGCCATGTTGGAATTTCAGATGATTTCTAGCTTCAAGCTGCGAGACGGCGAAGGCGAGTCGCTGCTTAAACGCGCCCCAAATCTCAGTAGCGAACTGCTTTTTTTTCAAACTCGCTTCTCAAAGTTCATGCCCATGACAGCCTTAGATCTGCTGTCAACAGCTGTTAAATATTATATCATTATAAGAGCTTCGAGTAACCACTATCATTCCTTTTATTAAAAAAATTACAAAATGTACAAAATTACGGGAATCACAAAAAAGTTACTTTTTATAAAAATAGAAGGGGGGGGGGGGGGGGGAGAGGTGCCATTACCTGCTGGCCCTGATGGGGAGGAATACTGCAGAAAAACCCGATGAGGAGGAATACTGAAGGAAAGCTTGGGAACCACTGTAATGCAGCAACTTCAAAAATATTCAATGCTTTTCCAGCTAATAGAAAAGTTGACGTTGTGAAGAGCCAGCTAGAACCTGGAGTTTAGTAGGACCTATGTTGACGTTATACAAATATTTCGACGCACAAATTGCTGAACGTAGCGTCGAAAACCCACGAGTCAGAGAAAGATGAAACTGAATGTTACGCATGGGAACGATTTTTTCTTTCCTGGAAACCGGCGGAAGATTATTGGTGAAGGTAGGTTGCGTTTTTATCGAAGTCTTTAAAATGATAGCCGTGTGCTGATTTGTGGTTTGATTTTGCGCCGCAAAGATTTGGAAATTATCGTAGGCCTATAGTATAGTTTTAGTATTTTCTTGACGGTAAGATAATAATTACCTTTGTTTGGGCTTCAGTGTACGAAGCATAGTTTGCACAAATTATAGGTAAATTACAAGTCATTAGATGCGCAAACATTTCCCCCCACCAGCAACTTATCTATAGAGATAAACAATCACAAAGACATCGTGTAATATCACAATAAAAATTTTTGAAGAGACCGGACATATTATTATTGGATACTGGTGGGTCAAAATACCGATACTGCTAAAACGCAACCACCTTGAAACACCAAGGCAACGAAGGGGTCAAGCAGAAACATGTAAACAATGGCCTTGATATGTCGGATTCCCGTGCCTTTAAACCCTTTTACAACGATGTTCCACAGTGTGATTTGCTGGTGATTGTATTTCAAAATAGAATTACAACAAACCACATTGTAGAGCTTCGTTGTAAAGAAAGATTCTACGGCACGGGAATCCGACATACTAAAGCGGTTTTATGCTTACATGTTTCTGCTTGATCCCTTTCTGCTGGAGCCCTTTGAACCACCGTCTCACTCCAAATACCGGCAATCTTTTCCGTGGATAGAACACAACTATTTCCCCCCTTCTACCTCGTTTGTCATCCAAATGTAAAAGTTCCAGAGATGTACGCCCACTCAAACGCGCCCCCCCTCCCCCCCCCAAAAAAAAAAAATATAATAATAACAAGTCCAAGGACGAACGATGAGCTTCACGAGTGTTCCCTGGAAGAGAAGCGAGGCATGCATAGCCGAGTTTTTTTGCCGCGTCTTGGCCAATAGTGTATGAGCCAAGAGGATCCGAGATCGGATCGCATTACGTACATGTGTACACATGGGAATTTAAACACGACCTGTCTACAGTACGTCCTGGCACTGAACATGTTGCACTCATGACGCGAAAGCTACATGTATTCAGAATCTTTACAAAACAGCAGACCATTTCACATAACTACTTTTGCTCGCTATATTTGAAACTATGTTACTAATTTTATTTTGTGTAAATATTTTTGTAACAACTAAAGATGTAAAAATGTGTATGTAAAAATGTGTAAATATCAGTATTTGCAAATATCTGTTTTATTTATTGAAAATGTGAAGCTTCCTGAAGACCAATAAAGCAATATACAAAAACAAAATGTTTCGACAAAAAACAAATGTAAGAAAAAGAATAAACAATAAAGAATTAAAAATAGGAATCAAGAAATACGAATAAAAAATAAGACTAAAAAAAAAAGAATTAAAAATATAAGAACCAAGTAATAAATCAAGATTTTTAAAAAAGCAGTAGAGAGAAAATGAAACTACCCCTGCATGATAATAGCATAATTCTCAAATGAACTAATTAAACGAAGCAAAGAACATTATACGCAAAAATACATGAAAACATAGTTATTGTATGTGTCGGACTAAATTTTGATTTATTCTGATGACGTCGATTATAGGGGTAAATTTTTTATTTTCCATGAATAAAAAATAAGAACAAATAATAAGAAGTAAAAAGAATTGAAAAGAAAAGAATCAATAAATAAATAAAAATAAAAATAAAAAAAAACAGAAAGGAGAAATTACTCACACTAACAGTTCACGCTATACCAAAAGTTCCAAGTAAATGATAATTTACAGGCGAATTTTCGATGGCTGAGATCTGTCATCTTCTTCAGGCCAAGCCTCGGAAACTTGCAAGCAACTGCACAAACATTCACAAATTTGAATTCACGTACAAATTGAATTGTGAACGTTTGCGCAGTCGCCTGCAAGTTTCCGAGGCTTGGCCTGAAGGAGGAGGCAGGTCTCAGCAGCCTGTATTTGACTGTATTTGACTGTATTTGACTGTAAATTATCATTTACATGGAATTTTTGGTATTGCGTGAACTTAGTGTGAGTAATTTCCGTTAAACCAAATTAAATTTGACAATATGTCAATCTTTAAGAAGGGAGAAAAACTACCTTAGCGTGATAATAGCAAAAAATTCCAACTGAACTAAATTAAATTAAGGAAAGCACATTAAAAACAAAATACGGATGCATACCTATTTGCGTTACCTTTTGGACTTAAATGTTAGACTGCCTTAGAGGGGAATTGAACCCATGACCTTTGAAACCAAAGGCCGGCTTTTGTTTTAAAAGCTCGTCGGCTCAATTACCCGCTCAGGCAGTTTGACATTCATGTCCGTATTTATTTATTCAACACTTCTCGAGCCCATTTGGTATTCCGTCCAGTTTAATCCATGATTAAAACCAAAACTACATAAAACTACGTGTTGACCTTCAATTTTGATTTATTTGATGACGTCGATTGTGCTGGGAAATTGTTATTTTCTACTTATTATCCCAACCGTGTACTAGAATAATTATTACAACGTGTACCAAGATATCAGTCCTGAAAGGCTCCAGTCATTAATACCTATCTGCTACAGCAGCGCCATCTGCTTAGTGGTCGAATCGACCCTTAGTGACGTCAATCCATGGCCAAACTCGCTGATCGCACGACAACAAATACTAATCCGTTGGCAACTAGAAGGGCCACAACGGAATGGTGACAACAGCCACACGACAGGAAGATCACGGGAACTATAATCTAATCCCTGAAATTGTTGTGCAACGCACATCGGGCTTTCCGCCAATAAGAACGGAGTAAAACTTCGTTTGCTTCTAAAGCGCTGGCAGCCATGTTGTCCTTTATGTCTTGAAAGGCCTCGTTCTTGATTTTGTTACCATGACGACTAACAAATTGCGTTAAAGGGCTTCTGGTCTGATAATCCTTCCATACAACCACCATTCCAAGAACTAATTTACAATACAGCGGATGTAGGAAACCATGACAATCAGAAGAAGAGCCCTTACTTAAATTGGTCATTATATTCAACAAGTTTCGTAATTTTTGGGATCACTGATTCAGATCCGAATGCAAAGTACCGTAGTTAGGACTACCAAAAAGCGTTGCCCACGGATACATCGACAATCCAATTATATATAGAGACTCGTTGCAGAAGGTTTAGTTTGTGTTGTGCTTGTAAATGTATTATGCTCATTTGAAAAGTAGAAAGATCTTAGCTATGCATGAGATGTGATGAAAAGCTTCTTCAAACGGGGCCTCCTTTCTCAGGACCTTTTCTTTCAGGCATTTACCCACTTTTAGTTTCTTTTCCTGGAGACTGGATTGCTTACGGCACCATGGCCACCCTTCCTCCTCATTAGAAGTCGTCATAAAGACACAAATCCCCCCCCCCCTCCATCTTGATGATGTATGGCTTTGGTGGTGACGTAATTACACATATTCATGACGCTAAGCAATAAGCAGTTCAGCTACACTTTTTGATTGTAACCACGCTAGCAAGTTATAAGTCACAAAATGCAGCATGGGTTTGGCGTCCGGTGCATAATCATAACTGAAAATTATAACTTCGTGCATCAGACGCTAAATGCTGCATTTTGTGACTTATATCTGACTAATGAGTATTTTTATAATTGGCCCTGTACTTCATAGTTTTTTTTTTTTCAAAAACAGAGTAGGTGTGGCTTGACTGGCTATTGCATGACACTGTCTATATTATTATATGAAACCAAAAAAAAAAAAAAGAGAAATCGAAATTGAAACTAAAGCCACGCTAAGCTTCGTTCCAGAACTCTTTGCCAACATTTTTTTTCCTGCCAAAACGAATGACGTCAGTTTGTCACGAAGCCCATTGTCTCTTTCTCACTTTACGGACGTCATCACATCTGGTTGCACGCTCCGATTTAACTTAAAATCCCCCGAAAGAAAGGGGGAGCCACCCAAACAATATTCGAAGAAGGTTAAAACTTCTCGTATCGGATTAAAGCGCTCGCTCGTATGGAAGGGCACGCGTGAACGTTGTCATAGCAACAACCTCTCTTCTGTCACTGGGGATGAAACGAAACGTGATCCCGTTTAATTAGAATTTCGAGAGGAAACGCACGTGACGGAAAAGAAGGCGGGAAGGAGGAGGGAGGAAAACAAAAAGCAGAAGAGCGGGAAAACTACAGCGCTTCTGTCAACTGGACAGCGATGTCATGGTGTACAACAGTATTGAAGAAAAATGTTGACAACAACGGAAGCGTGAAATTGAATGCCTAATTCTAATTAGTCGACACCTTAGGACCAAAGTTGATTACTGTTATTACGGCTCAACGGCTAATTTGGGCTCCGGGCCTGCAGTGACAGGTAAACGGAGCGTCACAGAAAGCGAAACCGAATCTTTAACTTCCGTCTGCGTTATTATTCTGTTCTCCTGAATGTAAAGTCTAAACGAAATAACGAAAAGAAGAAAAAGTCGTGCGATCGTGAAGGAAAACACTAAGTTACTTAGTAAGGTTGTAATTAAGGCAAGATGGATGCCATCTAACACTGTTCTTTCTTCCGAGGGACCCATCGCAGACTACCATAAGCTATAAATTAGTAAGTTACTAATTTGATTAATATTTACTTTTTAGCTTTTAGTTTATATTACTGTACGACCCACGGCTTTATAATAATAAATTTAAAATTCTAATTTAAAAAATTTTACCTCTTGGACTATGACTGGGTATATTGAACAATTTTTCATTGAGGACAAAGTGATGAGCCTGTTCCCACACTAAATCTTGCTCACAGCATTTTGGGAAGCCGTCATTTACATACATTCAACAAAATCTAGGCCATTTTTTACTTTTTCTTACAATATAAACGAATAAAACTAAATTAAAAATTAAAATTAAAAACGAATGACATAAAATAAGTACTACAAAACATTTCAGAAATGTTGACGTAATTTAGGCCTGCGGCCTAGTTCCATCGTTTTTGTAGTTTATTTGATGTGGTATTACCATTATATTGGTTTGCTACGGCTACACGAACCAGGTTATTTACGGAAATAAAACAACTACTTCCCTCGCTGTCACCTCTGAAAATCATTTTCTTCTGGCCAAAATAAAAAATGTAAATGATAAATAAATAAATAAATAAATAAATAAATAAATAAATCTAAGCTGGGCTTGGCCCATAATTCGGTACGTATGAAAATGCGTAATGCATGTATACCACACGCCATGGCTGTTTGCTGTGACGTTCATAGCACGTGACTGGGCTAGTCCAATCAGACGGCCAAACAACCGTTGTTCTCGTTCGTCATTGGCTAACTCATGGTGACGTCACGGCAAACAGCCATTGCGCATGGTTTAGAGTTAGCAAAGTTTGTAATTTTGGTAATGTTGATGTCGTATGCAGATCACTCAACCTCCGAACGAGTAAATAAAAAATTAATATTTAAAACACAAAAGCTCTTATGTAGATTACAGGTTCTCCCACGTGAAGAGTCATGGTAATTTATTATTAGTTTGGACAATGTTAGAAAATTGGCACGTTGCTTTTTTGTACATATTCATGCCAGCGTTAAATTTTTATGAGGACGTGAAATGACCAATAAAAGAGGTGCATAGCGGATCAATGAACTATTGAGTTCTAGCAAGAATACATGAGCGGCTGGCATGACTTGCAGAAATCGACGAGTGTACTGAAGAGAAATGAAACTGCAGTGAGAAGATGCTACGGCAGGTGTTTGGTTATGAGCGAGTGGATTGTTGCCAGAACGTACTAGAATCTATGCCGCAGCGGACTTATCTCATCACTATGGTTTCTATTTTGTCCACAACGGGTGCATCCTTTGGCGAGAATTTTCCCCTCTCACCTACCGCATCTGTTCCGAACCTATACTTCTACAGCCATAGTGGTGTAGCCAGGTAGATATTTCACAGCTCTGTTCTGGAGAGCAGAAATTCTCGAGCAACCTTGTAAAATCTCACAAATTAGCCTACACATGCCGAGTACATGGAAAGAACCGCATATTGGTGGTATAACTACATTTCCTGTTAATAAAAAATCCCTTGGTTGCAAACATCATGGTGTTCGAGTGCCGCCAACTAACCTTAACAAGGAACTTATTTCCTCTGCTCTTATTAGCTTTTTCGCTTTTTATACAACTTTTCAATTGCTTTTTTTTTGTAAATTTCGTGTGTGCCTTAGTTGGTCGTGACTGTGCTTGCTCATGTCGCTCACAGTACCCTGAAACCCTCAAACCCTCAAAACATCCACGGCACGCGTTGGGTTTCAGTTACTGTTTATTCTGCTTTGCAGCAAGCTGTAAAAGTGGTGTTCGAACTTTCCTCGCTGGACGCTGTTACGTGTTCGCACCATCCGCTACGCAGGAATTCCCACTTTAATCTACCATACCTCGACCATGGAAACAGGAGGCTTTTTAATGTTCAGTATTTATTCTTTGATGATGACGGCTCGCCTGACTTCGGGCACGGAAGACTTGTCGAAGGCATGTTTTCGGATCATCATGGTATTGCTGAAGTTCAGGGTTAAATTCAAATTAAAGTGCCGAAAAGGGGTCCAAAAGAGAGTGAGCATCCTGGATGGCGTCTGCAACAGTTGTGATCGTTCTAAATCAGTTGCCATGCCTTTCGCAGTTGCCACGAGACCGAAAGACAAAGCGTGCAGGCAATACACAGCATTGTTTTACAAGTGATTTAGAGTCCGGCCACTGAAAGAATGACTCGGCGTTCGTCGAATATCGCCCATGTTTGCCACTACGATAGGTGCACCTTGCCGACAGCGAGTTCAATCGAGCTCAACATGGCGTCGAATTCGGCTTCGTTAGGGAAGCGCGGTAACACAGTCAAGCTCGGGAGATAATTTAAAACGTCGTAAAGTATTTCGAATCTAGGGTGAGTGAATTTGGAGAGTTTAAAACAAACACACAATCCAGAATGTGTGCAATGGCTGCTACTGTGTCGTGAGGTTTTTCTACACGGCTCCTGCAAGGTGCGTTAAGCCTATAAGCTTTTCCGGGCAAGTTATGTACAGAGTCGGGGGAAAAAACGTCCGCGTCTATCACCCATTTTGCAGCTCAGTTTTTTTCGACACGTCAATAATAAGTTGTACACATGCATGCAAGCAGTGATTTAGGAGTGGGGACCGCACTCTAGTTTGCCTTTTTTTGATGGTTGTAATCGGTGTTAGCAGCAATTAAAGTAAGCGGCGGCGCCAAATTGGGACGGCGGTGAGGGGGAAAACGATGCGCTGATTCCTTGTTTCGTTTTAGGGTTCAAAACGTTTGTGCAACACTAAAGGCTTAACGTCTGGATACGAGAAATCTTACGAAATGATCGGGAGTGGACAAAAGACGATGTTGATTTGCAACTACACTTTGTACCGGTTACGTGTGCAAACAAGCGAGCGGTCGCATTGAAATGCATGCTTATCTGACAACTAACTAACACTGTCAATGTATTACTACAAGGATTTGCACACGCTTCAAGGTCACACGTGTGAATTTATTGTTAACTATTTTCGTATCACCAACACAGCCGAAATCACGAGACTGCTTCTATCGATTTCAGTCGTAGTCCACAACAGTTTTTCGTGATAGTTTGATTTTTTTTAGACACGTGGAAATAAATTCGTATTTTTATTCTTAATTCGTCTTATTTTACTTTATTCGTATGAATTAAATAAATTCTTAAATAAATTAAAAGTATTTAATTCAATATTTGTTCAATGTTTGTTTCAATTATTTTGTTTGTTTGGCTTTTGGGCAGCTGAATTTGGATGGCTTGCCTGCGTTACTTGTTGTTGCCTAGCAACCACTAGAGGAGGATGAGTGATACGTTAAGCGCGATGTTTAAGTACGAACCTTCTTTTTAAATCGTTTTTAAAAGTACTTCTACTGGAGCAAACATTTTCTCACTTCACTATATTATGAGATGAACCATAAATTATCTTTCTTTATTGCTGAAATTATTTCATGTGTTGTACGTAGCCATCATCATTCCCATTGAATTCAAAGCACGGGAGAGCTCGATTCGATCGTATTCGCAGCTGTCTCTAGCGACAGGAACTCCCTGGACCAAGCTCATAATATAGCGTTGCCAAACCATACGAAATCTACATACAGTATAAATGTGCCTTCGTAACGGGTAATGGAGAGCGCACCTGGCGCGCACCAAAAAACAGGCGAGCGAGGCCACGACTTAAACAATCGATGATAACCTCAAGTCATTCTCTTAGTGGCCCGATTATAACATTGTTTACAATAGTTGCAAGGTTATTAAAATACAAAGTTGGAAAGTGGAGGGTCCGGTCTCGGTACTGCAGGTCCACTGATGAAAGAGTCCAATGAGCGAAGCGGAGAGGAGTTCGCTGCGTCAAAAGTAGTTTCCGGTTGATGGTGTCGAAAAGTCTTCAAGTTGGCATTGGAACTGGCAGCAAAAGTCGTCTGTTTGTGCGAAAGGAACCGTCAGGATAGGCATACTGACTTCTGGAATGACTTCCTGCTAATGCCATTTGTGAAAAATGGCAATAAATACGCTTTGAATGCTGACTACAATGAAAACAGCTACAGCAATGTATGGGTAAGTTTGCAAAACCGACTGTCGTATCAGTTTATTACACAATACAGACTTTTAAAGTCATGTGCACCTTCCCTGTTTTATAACCTGTCCAATCAGGTTGCACAACATCTATGGTATGCGTTGGGTCTTAGTTATTTTTCCTGCTGGTTGGCGGCATGCTGTAAAAGTCGTCTGTTGATGCGAAAAAGAACCGTTAGCATATATGCATACTGACTTTTGGAATAGATTCCTGATAATAGCATTTGTGATAAATGACAACAAGTACTCTTTGAATGCTGACGCCAATGAAAAGTGCTAAAGCAATGTACGGTTAGTTTGTAGAACCGATTGTTGTATCAGTTTATTACACAACACAGACTTTTAAAGTCATGTGCACCCGTCTCTGTGGTGTAACCTCTCCAATCAGGTTGCAGAGATTGTCGCAGCAAGATCACAGAAAACTCAGCATTGGATATCGGACTTTTGGGGGAATTTAGGTATGGGAGGGTAGCTATGAATTGGGGGAATTTCCCAAAGTTCCTAAATTAAATTACGCCAGGATTGAATTATAAGCCATGACCAGTCGTGGTTCAGGTTTAAAATAATGACGGATTTTTTCGGGCGTGCCTGACTTACCGGGCCGTGTGACTAAAGCTTGCATGAAATATAGAAGGTTTGGGTTGGAACTAATTTGGAAGAAGTTCAGCTGGAAATTGGTTTAAACATGGTTTAAATGATATTTACTAACCTTTGAAAACTAGTGTTTGCTGCATTTCGCTGACAATCGGATGAAGCTGGCTTTTAGTCTGCATTGGGAGATGAAGGATTAGGCTTAGGATTGAATTCAAATTAAACATGACTGAAATAGCCCTATTTGGAGTGGAGGATTGAGAATGAATACGGAATCACGTTGAACAAGCCGGAAATTCAACAAGCCGCGGAATGTTTACAATTGGTTTACATGCCAAATTTTTAGATGTGAAATTTGACTGTGTTACATTGTTTAAATAATAATTTGCATAAATGAATAAATTGGAACGTTAAGTCTTAGCTTGATAAATACCGTGCGTATCTTTTCCATCTAGCAGTTTAGCGAAACAAGAGTATGGTTCGTGATTAACATCAAACTGTGGACAAATGAACGAGATTAGTTCCGTATTGCTTAATACTGACGTTGACTTTACACCATACTCCTGTTTCGCTAAATTGATAGATGGGAAAGAAACGCAAGGATACTGAGGTACAGTCACGGACAGTGAAATATGGACAGTGAAAATGTCGGCTTCACTGCTGGGCAGTCTTATCCATTAGTTTTGGCAGGGAGTCGTGCATTCAGTAACTCCAACCAACCCACGAATATCTCCGCGTATTTTTGCCCACTAAACTGCGTCAAAAATTAACCTAGCGTTGGGTCAGTCTTCGTCTTTAAGTGCTTATGGAAACACCTGAGTTTATTTTATTTTATCTTTATTTCATTTCTATTTTAAATTGCTTGTAAAACACTGAAAAGTCTTCCTCTCGTTTTAACTCGCTGGCAACTTTCCGTTTATTGCACAGGTGGCACAGGTGTAACTCATTGCACAGGTGGAAGAAACTTTTCTTGAAAACTTGTCATGGATATAAAAATTTTGATTGTAAAAGTGTTGACAATTTGCTTGGTGGAGGAGGGGGGGAGGAGGGAATGGGGAAAAAATATTAATTCGGCACTGCTCATGTCTAAAACTGGAAAACAATTTCTGCAGAAATGGGTTTTCAAGTGAAACGCTTAATTAAAAATTTTGCTTTAG
>JAHWFP010266693.1:0-16452 GCA_023313725.1 Lithobius niger | reverse complement strand
CGCCTGAAAAAAATGATAAAACCCAATAATTAAAAAAAAATGTATAGAATAGTTTCTTTTAGTGATCTACTTATTTAAATTTACCACTTAAATCGTAATTATTCTGCCCATCTGCCTGTTTAACTGTTGTTTTATTTTAAGAATCCTGGATGCCTCATTACAAAAAAAAAAAAAATCAAATATATCTTCTTGAAAAAATGTAAAGAAAAAGTACTAGAACTTGGTGCACAGCTGGGTTATCATTAATTCCTTATGAAATATGCATAAGTATGCTAATCATCGAACCTTAACCAATCGTTTAATTCATTTAACTTGATTAAAAATTATGAATCTGTTAACCATTATTGCCACCCCTGTACCCACTCAGTTCAGTAGCCGACTTGCCCATCGTAGTATACTTTAAACTGGTTCTCCTAAATTCCATTGCGATCAGAAAATAATTTTATCCATCAGTAATTCAAGTCTTTGCCGTTCATTTAATAATAATAATAAATAAATGTTTAATCACTGAATATAAGTGATTTCGAGCAGGAAGGGCTGAACACCACTTACTAGCGTCCAAACTTAAAAGTAGTTCATAAGCATAGCATATAAAAGCAAGAAACTAGAAGTTTATATACAGCATTCCGGCCCCTTTTTTTTTTTTTAAAGGGAGTCATGCTTTTCAAATTAAAAAATTTCCTAAAACTTATGTAATAACGGTTTCCAGAGCCAGAGAATTCTATACTGGGACCACTCTCATGGCAAAAAAAAAGGACGTTGACAATCCAGCTTGGTAGCCAGAGCGGTTAATTAAATAAAAATGACCACGACTACTAAGACCTGGGTAAAAAAAAAGTCAGATCCACAGTGATAAAACCAGGAAAAAATTTAAAAACAAAACTTAGGTCAGCCGTTAGCCGTCAGAGGTCCAGGGAATAAAATCCTGTCCATTTTAGACGCTACACATACTGTAAACGTGAGCAGGTCTACATCTTTTAGGAGGTATGTAGACCAGACAGAGGCTTGCATATTCTAATAATCGTCTCATATAGACCTAAACCATGCGCAATGGCTGTTTGCCGTGACGTCACCATGAGTTAGCTAATGACGAACGACAACAACGGCTGTTTGGCCGTTTGATTGGACTTGCCCAGTCACGTGATATGCACGTCACAGCAAACAGCCATGGGGTGTGGTATAAATACCCAAATCTCTGTTAGAACCTCACCAGAAGTAAAGCAACATCGCACAACTGCTGCCCGTCGATTTGCAGTTGACGCAACTTGTCCGCAGGGAGTTGTCCATTCAAGGTCAGTAGCAAAGTATACCCCGAGGTCTTTTACGGAGTTTACATTTGGTAGAGGAACATTTTTTATGTGATGCGTAAAATATGGCTTCCAATATGAAAAGTCTCAAGTCTTACATAAGAGAGAGTCAATTGCCCATTTTGAGCTTGACTCCCGCCAACATTTTGTATACGTATAATAAAAATATTTTTCACTGACAAAAATCTAAATATGCAACAAACTAAACTACCCGAATAAGAAAGGAAATACGGCCGAAAGAAAAAGCTTTTGCCAACTCGTAGATATGGTATTCGTACCCTGATAATGTTCTCGCTCATATTTAAAAAAAAATACTTCTACGTCTTGACTAATAAAGACGCACAAAACGAAGCTGAATTATTAATTTTACCAAAAATTACCAAAGCAGCACGATTTAAACCAGTATCGACGTCTGTGGGTTCATTAATATTAGTAAAAACCGACTTTACATAAATAATATCCTATACTAGGGCAGCCCCCAGTATATTGCCGGTTTTATAGAGCATTGATGTGATTTCACATTTGCATTAAAATGCTGTGATTTCTCATTAAGAGTCTCCCAAGCTTTCTTAAGATTTAGTTAAATCAAGGGTTAAGAGACCGTTAAGAGGCCTAGATCCCGTTTACATGAAAATATTGTGACGTCATCAGCACTGTGTCTCTTTGTTGAAAACACAGTTCGAATCATTATTTATACAGATAATTCCGTCATTACTTATAACAGGCAATTCCGTTTGACAGAGATACAAACAAACAAAAGAAAAAAGATTATCGAGATCTCCACTGTAGACGCACAAGCAATAGAAATAAGAATTAAGAGTGAGAATCTCGTTGATTTGGCGACACGCACACACACACAAACAAACATTACGATCTTAGTTATACAGATTTAGTAAAAATGCCTTCGTCGTCCAGATTTCAGTTACGAGTGGCATGGACTTTTCAAAACGAGTACTTTCGCAATTCTTTATGTAACTCGTGTATTTAATGTGCGTTCAATGTCTGCAAAACTACTCGCTATACCCTATAACACTTTTGTAACAAGCTTCCACATGTTGCCATATTGTATTATTGTTACTGTTGAGTCATGTTTTTGTTGTAATGTGTTGTTGTTGTTCCTTAAAAGTTCTTTACTCCGTAACTTTACAGTTCATTATAATCCGTAACTTTATAGTTCCTTAATGTGAAACTTTGCAGTTCCTTTCTCTGTAACTTTATAGTTTCTTACTCGTAACTTTAATGTAGTAAACTTGCAAGCAGTTCTGGCATGAACTCGCCTTACCCAACGATATTGAAACACAGATTACTAAATAAACACTGTAGTGTATAATGTTTAGTTAGTAGCCTTTGTTTCAATATCGTTGGGTAAGGTGAGTTCATGCCAGAACTGCTTTTAAGGTTACTACTTTAAGATTACAAGTAAGGAACTGTAAAGTTACAGAGTAAGGAACTGTGAAGTTACAGAGTAAGGAACTGTGAAGTTGTAAAGCTGTAAAGTTGTGAGCTGTAAAGTTACAGAATAAGGAGCTGTAAAGTTACAGAGTAAGGAACCGTAAAGGTAAACGTTAAGGAACTATAAAGTTATGGAGTAAGAAACCGTAAAGTTGCAGACTAAGGAACTATAAAGTTACGGAGTAAAGAAATTTTAAGGAACTGCTTTTAAGGTTACAAGGAAACTCACTCGTCGTCTTACAACGAAAACTTTTCAAGGTAAATTTGTCCCACTTGCCTAATTTGTACTCAAAGTCATTCCATTAAAATGTCTGATAGAAACTAACTAATTCACAAAACCACGTAGACAAACCCATATGATGGTGACATTTGCTTTCAATTAAGAAATATATACGGTAAGTATGAGACTCAGTAATTGACTTAATAAAAAAAAATAGGCAGGATTTGTTCATTCACTCAGAAACACTAAGAAAACCAATTCTCCTAATCCAACAGGTTTGCCAATTTTTTTTATACTACTGATGTAGTGATAGCCTAAAATTGCTTCTCTATGGACGTGTTCCTTTGCGCTGCCTGGTAAAAAAAAAAAGTTTGACCTGATCCCTGAGATTCGAGCCAAGTCAAATGTCCTTGCAAAATTTAACACACGCCTAGGACAACAGCACCATAATAAGAAAATGGTAATTAAAAAAGGGTTAGAACAGCTCACCAAGTCCATGCTATCAAAGGCAATCCGCAGTGAAACTCGTACCCTTTGAGGTAAACTGCTCCCAAGGCTATAGACCTAACCTATAACAACAGTGCAGCAAGACCAAAATCTATAATGAGACCATTTTCATAACCAGGGAGCTGTTCTTCAAATTTGTCCCAAAAACATGTTCAAGACAGCAACATTAGATAAGGGCGCGTTTACGCACGGACAATTTTCTCGCTTACTAGTTTTTTATTAGTCAATACTAAATCTGCTGGCTGCTTCTCGCCGTTGTCGGAGAATGCGGCTTTCGAGTTGTCTATACGTAGTAACTATGGCAACAACGCGGACGCAAATTTTCTCCTCGTGTCTCGCGACACGACGTACTATGCGTGCAACATGACAGCGTCGATTTATGACAACGAGAAAACAATTTTTACTGCAGTACACGACGACGGACATATTCCTGAATACCGTCATTCGAAGGTTTGTCTTCGATTCGGTAACTACGAAATGGACGCCATGTTGGATTTTAAATTCTCGGTGCGAGTTGCTATTTATTCTGCCGTTGTTTGATCACTGCTAAGAGCTGTTTTTTTTCAGCGAGAATAGCAAATTTTGGAAATAGTGTAAAATGGCAAAAATGTTGTAGCAGTGTTTAAAATGACTGTTGCACTTTGTTCTTTGTCCGTGTTGTTATTTATAATACATTTAATTTGTTGTCTATTACCGCATTCATTTAATAGAAACGGGAAATTAATCGTAAATAAATAACGGTTGTCTAGCAAATAGCTTTCGGCGAGCGAGAAGATCTCGTTATGTCAACGAGCCCTAATAGAGGGAAGCAGCATTAGATATGTTCAAGACATCAACATCGCCTATTCTATGTAAATTATCAAGGACCTTCGCTCACTACAAGGTGGGTAACAACAACTTTATCGTAAAATATCTGAGTTAAATACCCAACAACCTAAGTCGCCTTTCTTCTTGCCGAATCTATGAATTTTGTTCATATGGCCTTTAATTTTTTTAATCTGTTGTGGACTGTTTTGCTTCTGCTAACCTCTCACTTAACGCTGTTGCTGGAAATCACGTTCGTAAATTCTGCTCTAATCAAAATGTCACACAACAATTGTTTTATAGTCTACTGTCACATGAATGCATTGTTTAATCACTGGTAATGAAGGACAAAAGGAAGCACAACAACGAAAATAATCCACTAAAAATTGCTAAGATGAGGTCTTCAGCATAGACGTATATATCTAACACAGAACCCACAAGGGTGAAAGAACCCGCCAAGTTTCAGCCAATCAAAGTAGTGATATCAGAGCCAAAAAGGCTGCCACCAAGTTACTACATTAGTTGCCAAGCTAATCCCACCGAGTATTAAATCAAAGGTTAAATCAAAAACTTGATCATTGCTACCGATAGTAGCAATGGTCAGGTTTTTGATTTAACCTTTGATTTAATACTCGGTGGGATTAGCTTGGCAACTAATGTAGTAACTTGGTGGCAGCCTTTTTGGCTCTGATATCACTACTTTGGTTGACTGAAACTTGACGGGTTCTTTCACCCTTGTGGGTTTTCTGTTAGATATCACTTCTTTTGTAGTTTGTTTTGTGTGTGGCGTCTTATTTTTCCCACTGCCTTATTTTTTTTTAGTTTCGCTGGAGTGAGGACAACAATAAGTAGTGCAGACTGCGGATTTCTTAAGAGCTTAGTGGCCCGAAGCCATGCATGCATGCGCGTGTATTTTATCAACAATGTTGTGTTGCCGATTATTTCTAGCAGTCCGTTTGCATTGTTACTCGTTAACATTAATAACGAGTAATGCTTATTTTGATCACTGGTGGCGTTTTCCCAACATACAGAAAAATAGCATTACAAATGATTGCAATCTTTTTAGTTAATGCCTCCCCAAACGTCAAACCTTAAAAAGCACGTATTGGAGTTAAAAGAGTGCTGAATACCAAATTTCATTCGTATCTGCCGCACAAGTTATTTTATATGAGCAGAATTAGTCAGTAGTCAGCTGAAATCAACGATCTTCAGGCACTTTTATCACCTAGATACAGTTTTGTGCACTTGATTGAAATACAACTGTTGCTTGTCAGGGCACAAAAACTGCCCATTTCCAACAATTTTTAAGCTGTTTCGCCACATAGGTATTTATGCTCATCATCGTGAAATACGCTCAACTCTGGTTTCAGATAAAGTACCAAAGCTAGTCAAAGGGTCAAAAGGTTTTGGCGAGCGTTAACCGCACCCGGTCATCTGCCCGACGAAGCCCTAAGGCCAAAAAGCCCTAAAGCTAGTAGCCATGCAACTACAATGAGGAGTTAAATACTGATTTTCTTACAATGAAGGTAAAATGAAGTGTGACAATTATTGAACTTGGTGGGCGGACCACTAGCGTGGTCCTTGATTTTGAGATAAAGTGTCCGTCATTTGAGCCCGCGAGTTCCATAGTACTAGTCATAACACTATTCCTTCTTCCACGGTTGCAAAGCCCTTACCGTTTGTTCCCTCACTAGTGAATATACTGCGCTTTGTTTTTGTTGATTTCACTAGCAATGAATTGTCCCTAGCAGATGGAAATTTATATTTTTGTTTATAAAAAACTTATAAAAATGTTATTCTCGTGAGTGGCTACCTAACGTAAGTTCTAAAAATGAGAATGAGTTCTAAGAATGAGATTTTTCTCAGTTGGTTTGCTCCTGACCATATCAGTATTATTCTCTAAAACTGCTAGTGGAACTCTGCTCTTTCTGAAGAGTTCTCATCCCTGTGCTACGAAAAAAGAACACAGAACCTCCAGGAACACGTGTAGCTTGATTTGGATCGTTGCCGACGCTTATAAATAGAACAGTTGGCGCTGGTTGGATTGGATTTACTAAGGCACAAGCAACATGGCTATCTGTTCCAGGAACTCACCCACGCACTCCGATTTATTTGCTATGGGGAAACCGAAATACAGCTATCTCTGGAAAAGTAACAAGCATATTTATCCGAAAAGAGGTCAAATTCCAAGAAAGGTGGCATGTTGCTCTAACATACGAAGCAACCAAATGATCTACAAAGGAAGATATGGTGATGCACAAGCAATCAGGCCGATTGTAGGTACTTGATTTTCATAAAGTCCTTGCTGAAGCAAAGATCGTTTACCGGGAAACAATTGGCAGGTAACATGCAAACTGTCTCATCATCACACCGACATTCACAACGAGGTCTGGAATACACTAAATGCAAGGCTAAGAGGGCCATGAATGGGACTGGTCTCATGGAGAGGTGGAACACGGGTGACTCAACGATTCAATCCATATGACACCACACATTGCTTAGCTTGTGGGCAGATCGTTAGAAATTTGGGACCAGCATGCCTACACGTCTAGAGGAGTCCCACTCTTTACATGCTGCATGACATAACAACCAAGATGGCTGGCATGGTTTGGAGAAGATGTGCAGTGGCCAAGATTGGGCATCTACAAGCACTCTTCCTGCCAGGCCACAGGGTAGTTCTTGGTCCAGGACACCAACATGGGATTGGTTCCAAGCCAGATGAGCCTATCGACATTCCTTGAAGCAGTGGAACAGAGCATTCAATATTTCCGACACTAAAGGGTCGTCGTCTATAACACTTCGCTGGCAAGAGTGGTTAATAGAGCACTAAGAAGATAATCCCTCTGTTAATTCCAACTTCCTAAACAATCTCTAATGACATTAAAAGTACTACCAGCTTCATAGCATACGCAGATGTGCTGAAACCACACAGAACTAGCGGGAGAAATGCTGTGAAGGAACCACAAATGCTGCTTCTCTTGAACGTCCATCTGCCACAAAGGATCCATCAGAATAGACATAAACAAAAGCCCTCCAGGAATGCTGTAAAACATCTAAGAAGGAAGACGCAACTGAGACATCCTTTAAGCCAAACAAAACCCTGTATGTAAGTGGCGACCAATGGCGCTGGTTGTTCCTGTCTCACATCAGCTTTACCCAAACTGGGTCAACCAGAGGAAAATGGAGGACACCAGTAGCGACTAACAAAACAACAATTCCACAAAATGCTATTAGGCTACATGCCTACAGCAGGGAGACCTCTTGGGTCTCACCACTATATATGGCCGCATGAAAAACACAACGAAGTGATAACCCGCGAGCCATTCGCGCAGATGCCACAACCAGCGCAGCCACTGGGGTCGAAAGGATGGCCCCAACCGCTTCCCATAATGCTGCAATGCCCGCTCATTGTATTCTTAGCCTGAATTCCATGGCAAGCTGTCCAAGCTTCCATGATTTGCTACTAATGCAAACATCCATCCTACTTTTAGTTTTGTGCTAAATTTATCAGATATTTATTCCTACACTCCATCTATCCTAACATACATACAAAATTGTTACACACACATTGTCTTATGCAACCTATTTGTTATTGATCACGTTTTCCAACCTAGATTTAATTTTATTACTGTTGAAATCCCTGTAGGATATGTTTTAGGGTTACTGTTATTTGAATTCTTATTTGTATGATCTGTTGTAAAAGCCTTAGGCTTTACACTTACGCTCTAGCTGTATATACCCCCGCTTCTCTGCAGACATCCCCTATCTGTCCCTCCCACCCATTTCCCTCCTCAAACTCGTTGTTCCCTCCTAGCTACTTGTAGTAAGTCTTTGTTATTTGTGTATTTGTGTTTGTGTATGTGTATTTATGTCTTTCACAGAAAGTAGTGAACCAGCAGATCTTGATTTTCTTGCTTCATTTGATATTGATAGTAACTTACCATCCTGTAAACTTAGGAATGACTCCTACTGCTCAGCGAATGATCTTTCTAAAACCATTAATTCGTACTCTTTAGGCACTTCTTTTACTTTAATGGGCATTAATGCACAGAGTCTGAATGCCAACTTTTCTGAACTTGAAATGCTCGTTTCAGGCTTTGAAAGCATACCAAATGTTATTGCTATTTCGGAAACTTGGATCGAGAATGGACAGGAGGATTTATTCTCTCTGAATGGCTTTAGGAACATCGGATGCAATAACCTGAAAAAACGTAATGATCATGGTGGTGTCATGCTATATCTCGATGTTTCACTAAATTTCAAAATGAGGGAAGACCTGCAGTTAACGGTGAGCAGATATGTTGCACAGTCTTTATTCGTTGAGATTGAACGCTGCAATCAAACAAATATTTTAATCGGCGTAGTATACAGGCAGCACGGAAATTTTGCTGAATTTGAGAATTCATTTCGACATATTATGGCTCAGGCTACGAAAGAAAATAAATTAATTTATATTCTTGGTGATTACAATATAAATGTTCTAGACTATTCATCAGACAAGCAGGTTTCTAGCTTCCTGGATACAGTTCAAAGTGCAGGTCTCGCGCCCACTATTAGGCTACCTACTCGTATAACTACCACATCTGCAACTCTTATAGACAACATTCTTTCTAATAATCTCGTAGACCCGTGCTTCTCTGTTGTACTTACCAACAAGATTTCCGATCATCTAATAACCTCTCATACTGTATATATGAACAGCTCTCTCCCTGAGCAGCCTCCTACAAAAGCATTTCGTTTTTTTACTCCTAACGCTACCGCTGACTTTCATATTTCCCTATCAAATACGAACCTTCTCCCCGCAGTTAAATCATCCGCCCAATATTGCTATAGTTATTTCCTTACAGAGCTTCAACGTCTGTTTAATACCCATTTCCCTTTACGTCCATATAAACCGAACTGCAAAAGTAAGTCCAGCCCTTGGATCACCCAAGGTATTCTTAAATCCTGCTCTACGAAGGCGAATCTGTATCGGAAGTTTTTGCACAATCGCTCAACTTTGAATGATCAAATCTATCGTGATTACAACAGGATACATGTCAAGGTTATAAAGGCAGCCAAAAAAGGACACATCCAGGAGTTGTTAACTGCTTCTGCTAATGATTGCAGGGGGACATGGAAAGTAATTAATTCTCTGCTTGGATCTAAAAAACAAAAATCATGTCCTCTTGCAATCTTGCTCAACAATAAAAAGGTCACTAATCCGTCAGAAATTGCTTTGGCTTTTAATGACTTTTTTGTTTCTATTGGTCCTGCCCTTGACAAATCTATACCAACGCCAGAATTGACAACTGCATCCACCTCTGATTTCAATAATGCTAACACTTTTTTCTTTGCTCCAACCACTCCGACTGAAGTTTCTGCGGTAATCAAGAGTTTATCCCCCACTTCAGCTGTAGGTAGTGACCAAATTCCGTTGAATTTAATAAAGAGTGTTGCTGATGTCTTAGCACCAACATTATCAGAACTTGCAAATTTATCCTTTGAACAGGGAATTGTTCCTCATGAACTTAAAATAGCTCGTGTTATCCCACTGTTTAAGGGTGGTAACAGCTTGATTATGAATAATTATCGTCCCATATCAATTTTGCCTGTTTTCTCAAAAATTATTGAAAAACTTACTTATAAAAGAATGTACAGTTTTCTTGACAAAAATAACATATTAAGTGACCATCAATTTGGATTCCGGTCAGGTAGATCCACTGAATCAGCTACTCTATTGTTCTGTCAAGATGTCATTAAGGCTTTAGAAGAGAATAAGTTTGTGATTGCGACTTTCATTGATCTGAAAAAGGCATTCGACACCGTTAATCATGACATCCTAATTCAGAAATTAAATCAATATGGATTTCGTGGATTATCTAGTAAGTGGTTCCGTAGCTATCTTACTAATCGCTCACAGTATGTTGAACTTGCATCTGCCAAATCACAAATTGCTGAAATTAAGTGTGGCGTACCACAGGGGTCAGTTCTTGGACCGCTCCTGTTTCTTATATACATAAATGATCTTCCATTAGTTTCTGATTTATTGAAATTCATCTTATTTGCTGACGATACCACGCTATATCTTGCAGGAAAGATGTTGTCTGATGTCATAAGAGCTGTAAATGCTGAGCTTCAAAAGTTAGTAATTTGGCTGAACTCAAACAGACTCTCTTTAAATTTGCAAAAACTAACTTTATTATCTTCCGTCCGAGACAAAAGCCATGTTCTAGAGACACACCACTTGTTATTAATGGAAATGAGATTACAGAGGTATCCTCAACTAGATTCCTGGGTCTCTATATTGACAGACACCTCACATGGAATGATCATGTTGGTGTCATTGCTCAGAAAATATCTCGCAGCGTCGGAGTAATTCATAAATTATCACCTGTGCTGTCATCCTCCTCTTTAAAATTACTGTACTACAGTCTTGTCTATCCATACCTAAATTACTGTGTTCTTGCTTGGATGAACACTAGCAAAACCAATCAAGGGCGTCTCATTAAACTCCAGAAGAAGGTTGTACGTTCTATTTGTCACCGTTCATCCAGGGAGCATTCTCTGCCTTTGTTCAAACAACTCCAAATTCTACCTTTACCGGATTTGATTTCATTCAGAACGTGTCTTTATGCTTTTAAGCAGGAAAGCAATAACATTGGTCATCGTTTGGCTGTCCGCAACTCCTCTGTCCATTCTCACTCCACTAGACAGCAGGGTCAACTTCATTATGAATTCCATCGCACTGAGCTAAGTAAACGATCATTGAAAGGCAGAATTACTCCAATCTGGAATCAAATTTCTACAAATATTAAATCTGCCACCACTCTTCACTCTTTTCGGAAAGAACTTTTTACATACACCTTGAAAAATGCATCCACTGTAATTTCGTAGAGAGTCATCAAAATTTTCTAAATTATAAATTTTCTTTCTTTTTCTTTTTCATAGTTTTTTTTTTCTTTCTCTTTTTCTGTTTCTGTCGGTGCTCTTCGATCTGTTTGTCCCCACCTTGTCCTGTCATGTTTCCTTGTCATGTTTCCTTGCTTTCCTTGTCATGTTCCCATACATCCTCGTCATGTTTTGTTTTTTCGTGTTTTGTTTTTGTCATATGGTTAAGTCTTTACTATGTGTCTTGCTTCAATTTGCATTGATTTATTTGACGTTTATCATTTGGCGTAAAAAAGACCTCGGTCTTATCACAAGATCTTGTTTTATGTATATATACTATGCAATAAAAGCCATTTCTGATTCTGATTCTGATTCAACATTCAGAATGGGTTACGTTTTACCATTTACCACAAGTGAAGAACGGGTTGAAATTGTGATGATTACTTTTGTGTTAGTAGTGAGTAATGCCAGGTGCATCTTCTGCATTCCGAGCAAACGTTCGGTAAGCCAAATATTAAATTACTTCTAGTTGAAACAGGTTTCTTAAATGTAGAAACTAGATTTAAGAGTTCCGGACAAAGGGAGGAGGGAGAACTCTTCATAGAACTAAGGGAGAATTGCGTAGATACAAAATAAATTCAACATTTAGAATTGGTTACGTTTTTCCATTTACTAATGGTGCACAATGGGTTTAAATTGTGATGATTGCCCGTTGATTGTATTCTTAGGCAAGCTGATTTAGATGCACTATGTAGAACACACCCACTGCCCGGAAAAACGGAAAGAACAAAGGAATGAAGAAGTATTCTGCAAGACTTTCAGGAATGTTCCCAGTCGATTCCCACCTCATGCCTAAGAATGAGAACTTTTCGAAAGATCGTCCTATTCATGAAGGAAGTTAATATAGGAGGAGAAGGTCAGGACAGTAGGAAGGTAGGTTCAGGAACCTTCTACTGTCGGGTCGGTTCACTCATTTGATCGTGGCTGAGCTTTAGCAGAGTTTTTTCCATTGTAAAGTATGCACTCTTCTACAACAGCGCACTTCCCTGCCAAGCCTGTTTTCTTGAGGTGCTCCTGAAGCACTGTACCTCAGCTGAACAGGTTGCTTTCCCATTTGCCTGTGAGCTGGGATCATTCAGGTTGCTTTCCCACTTGGAAGTGTTTGGTGAGTACATTAATAATAAACGACATCATTAGAGTATGATGCATCGAAATAGTTCTTCTGACAAGAATTGTGTTGAATGAGTAGCATAAGAGATAAGTTAATTGGAAAAAATCGACAGTACCAGTTAAGAATAATTTCGGGAGACTTTATTTTTTGGCAAACCCACGGGTTCTGTGGGTATTCTTTTATCTACTCCATCTTAGATCAATAACAATCCATGTGTCCAATCATCTTAGCTGATCCTACCAATCCTGCATCACTGATATTTCTTTCTTTTTAGTTTGGGTTTAGGTTTGTTAAGTTAGCTTAGTTCACTGGTGGATCAAACAGCGCAGCCAAAGATGATGTTGCACTGTGATGTCTGGGTCCACTGGGTTGACTGTTTCAATATCTAGGTGAAAACAAAATTTTCCCAACAAGAAAAACAACCACTAGGATATTGTAGCCCTAGTCACATTAAAATAACGTTCAAAAGGCTCTAGGCCTTGTTAAATCCACATTTTAAGATATAAAAGTTAAAAAAAGTTTAATTGGATTTATCTCTAGGTGAGAGCAAAATTTACTCCAAGAAGAAAAACAACAAGAATATTTCAGTCAAATAAAAGTAGCGTTCAAAAGACCCCACGCCTTGTTCATACCTATCTATGAAAGTTGAAATCGAATTATTGGTTCGATATCTAGGTGAGAGCAAAATTTACCCAACAAAGAGAACTATAAGGATATTGCAGTCAGATTAGAATAGCGTTAAAAAAGCCCTGGTCCTTGTTGATACCTACATTTTAAGCTATAAAAATTGAAAATAAATTCATTGGTTCCATATGTAGGTGAGAGAAAAATGTCCCTAACAAGAAGAACAACAACAACAAGAATATTGTAGTCAAATTAAATACCGTTCAAAAGACCTTATTCATATCTACTTACGAAAGTTGAATATGGGTTCATTGGTTTGATCTCTAGATGAGAGCAAAACAGAAGAACAACAAGAATATTGCAGTCAATTTAAAATAGCATTCAAAAGATGGTAGTCCTTGTTCATACCTACGTTTTAAGCTACAAAAGTTGAAAATAGGTTCATTGGTTAGATTTCTAGGTGAGGGCAAAGAGTCCCATCAACAAGAACAATACCACTAATAACAACAAGAAGACACGGTTGATTGTTGTCGATGCAATTTTTACTGCAGCAAAATAGTTATAAAACGACCCGAATATTCGAATTTCGTTGGTCTGTCAAGTCTTGGGAAAACTATAGGGTTTCATAGTTTGATGTTTAACATGGCAATTCATGCTGAGGCTATGGCGGTCCTTGATACTCAGTGTATCATCATAATTGACAAAATGATGACAAAAATGCTGCGCGTGTGACAAAACAGACCTAATCGCACGATTGTTGTTGAATAATTTCTACAGAAGATCAGTAAATTGGAGACAGTTGCCAATACTCATTGACGAATCTTACTGTTTTTTTTTTCTAGAATAGAAGAACCCAGTTATAACTCATTATATTGACTCGTTTTGTTAAATAAGTTCATGGTTGATCAATTAAGTTAGTCCAGGTGGTAAAAGCATGCTTAATTGTGGAACTGGCTTGTTAAAGAACCTGAAAGTGTTGCTTGGATTATTCGGCATTTTACAGGGCCATTTCACAATAACCGGGGTTTTTATGTAGTGTCTTTGATTGATTTAATCCCTGAATGCATTTTTTTTTAATATTAACAGGGTTTGAAATCTTTTCGTTTTATTTTATTATTGCCGTTTGCCATTTATTATTGCCGTTTTGCTGCATATTGCCCTCCCTATATTTCTTAACCGTAGTCGTTTTGCATACATGGTTCAAAAAGAATACAGCAGGACAACAGAGAAAAATCTTACTCAAAACACCTAAGATTGGGATTTGTTTCTTGGCCATAACGTGACCGAAATTCGCGCCAGCAAACTCCGGAACACTACTTGGACTCGGTTGTCTTCTGGTAAAAGTAAGGGTTTACCGAATTTTAGCAATATTTAGTTAATGCTTTTCTCTGTGATGCCATTTTTTCTTTATTGTGATTTACCCATTTAGCTGATCTTTTCCTTTTTGTTTTTTACTGCTGTTAAATGAGCGGAACATTTTTAATGCCTACCGGAGTCCTGGCTACGACTTCTGCAAGCAGTTACAGCGTATTCGGGAAGCTTTATTATGACCTTGGAGCAGGGATTCCGAGACCATCTGATTAGGGCGTCGGAACACTACTCTTACTCTGTCTTCTGGTCAAATATAAGTTCAGTGCAAGGGCTTACCAAATCTTAGCAATGTTTAGTTAACCATTTTCTTTGTGGTGCTATTTTTTCTTTATTGTGATTTATCCATTTAGCTGATCTTTTACTTTTTGTTTTTTACTGCTGCTTAATGAGTGTAACATTTTTAATGCTTGATTGGAGGCCTGGGTACGACTTCTGCAGCAGTCATATTACGGCCTTGGGGGGAGAGTTCCGAGAGCAGGTGCTTTTCAGTAGTGTTTGACATTTCACTGGTTTCAATCTCGGTCGCTTTATTCTAGTAAAACACAAGTCCTTAACGCCATGTTGCATACGGTTACCTGCAGGTAACAGCTGACTAAACGGGAAAAAACTAAGTCCCAACTCGCACTGCAAGCTTTGTGAGGGGTCCCCGGGGACCCCGAGCAAAGCGAGGAGCAGCAGCCTAGTGGTCAGCGTCCTCGTCTCCAAACCCTGCTAATGGTGGTTCGAATCCCCCGACTGACCCAACTATCATATGGTCCTTAAAAAAAAGTATCAGAAAATAATTCATGCATTCAAGGGTTAATAAACTTTTCGTTGCTCCAACATTAACGCCATGTTGCATACGGTTACCTGCAGGTAACAGCTGACTAAACGGGAAAAAACTAAGTCCCAACTTGCACTGCAAGCTTTGTGAGGGGTCCCCGGGGACCCCGAGCAAAGCGAGCAGCAGCAGCCTAGTGGTCAGCGTCCTCGTCTCCAAACCCTGCTAATGGTGGTTCGAATCCCCCGACTGACCCAGCTATCATATGGTCCTTAAAACAAAAGTATCAGAAAATAATTCATGCATTCAAGGGTTAATAAAAGCCTAGCCCAAACTATGAGCCGAGTATGGTTTTTGCTGCTCTGCTAGGCTATTGCTTTGAAACTAATAATATTTCTTCTCCCATTTTTCAGCTACCATGAAAAAGTGAATTTTCCAAGCACGTTTTTGGTCAAACGGAACGCACAGCTAACAATAGTGAATTTGCACCAATGCGATATCTGTGAAAAGAAGTTTCAGACAAAGACGATTTTCACCTGCCACCGACGATCCCATTTCGCGGACACACCAGAGGGAAGACCCTTTTCTTGTCGCACGTGTCCAGCCACTTTTTCTGTCAAGAACAATTTGAAAAGGCATCAACAAATTCACACTGGAATTCGACTTTACCCCTGCAATGTGTGCAATGCGGTTTATTTTCATTCCGGATCCTTGTCAGGTCATAAGAAGGCCCACCTGCCCAAATACCAACAGTATTGGTACAAACATCACGAGTCATGTGAAAAAGTATTTAAATGTGAATGGCCTAATTGTGGTGCCCTCTTTGCATCGAAAAGTTGCCTAACCACTCACAACAAAGTTCATGACCAAGAAAAACCATGGAAATGTGATTTGTGTGGAGGTTCGTTTTTCTCGCTGGGTAGGTTGGAGCGACATAAAATGGTTGACCACAACGGATTAAAACTGTTTCAGTGCTCAAAGTGCGGATCCAAGTTTGCTACCAAGATAGAACTAAACACCTCCATGCAAAAAAGAAACACACTGATCATGCGTGAGACACTCCAGTGAAACTCGTTAGTAGGTGACTAATTAGATTAGAAGTAACATCCTACACTACACATTTATATAATTGAACAAATAAACTGCATATGTATTCTGTCCATTTATTTGGCGCCTTCAAAAAACGACTAGACATTGACGCGGCATTATTACCGTGACTGACACACAGTGGGCAGTGCTGATAAAAGTTTAATTTTGTAGACTTTGTAGAATTCTGTAGACAAGAAGTAACATGCCTACGCATTTAAATCACTGAACAAATAAACCTGTGTATTTCTGTCAATTTACTTGATTTCCTAAAACACCT
>JAHWFP010266692.1:0-25693 GCA_023313725.1 Lithobius niger | reverse complement strand
AAAAAAAAAAAGAAAACCTAAAAACGGAGACCATGTCACACAAAATATGACGTAGAGTTCTTTTCCTCAACGTAGATGTCACCATACGCTGAATAAAAAAAACAACGAAGAAAAAGTAAGTTTACTTGAATTCCAATCCTTTCCAACCATCTAACATTTTAAGGGGTTAAGATTTGCATGTTGAAACATTGCGCAACGTCAAATTCTCATAATTTTTGAAGCACAAAATGGAGAAATCAAAACTTGCACCCTCACCTCCGCCACATTAACGTCAACAAGCGGTGAGAAATTCCAGTATTAAGTTTTTTTTATGGTGGATATCAACTGTTGGGCATGTAAAAGCTGGCAATATTTTTTTCGGCAATCCACGTTCATGTAGCCACAACTGAAAAAAAATATTAGAATGTATCAGACCATTACTGTTATTAATGGCATGGTTACTACGCGCAATTTAACGGTTTTCTAGCAGGGTTTTAGTTTTACTCAGCGATCAACAATTGAACATGATTGTTCCACTCTATTGATCTGCCAGGGTCGACGCTAAGGGGGGCGAGGGGTGGGCGCTCGCCGCCCCCCTGTATTTTTGCCCCCCTGGCATCCCCCCCCCCCCCACCACCAGACCAAAATCAAACGTATAAACGAAGAAAATTCTGGTTACTTATTAAGAATACTACGTTAGTTTATTTCACAGCAACAGGAAGGAGTTGAAGTCGCGTCAATGGAGCCTAGTTTTTACTATGACAGTTGTAAAATCATCTTTTTTCTTGCTGGATTTAAAAATGTTCCAAAAAAAATAGCGTAGAAATCAGTTGAGAACGTTGGGTGTGAGAAAGAGAATTGCAAGTGGTATTTTTAATTTAATTCTTTTTTTTTTTTTTGAAGGGGACCGCAAAAGTAGCATTTTTCGGTCCACCCCCCTGGCTAAGATTGCTGCCCTACTGCCGCCTCCCCAGTAAAATGATTCTAGCGTCGTCCCTGATTGATGCCCGTTTTGATGCAGTGTTGTACAAAAAATATCGTGGTTACATGGTAGTAAAAACCATCATGGTTACATTCAGCCAGAAGATGGCAGTAATTAGCATATTAAGTGTTAAACTGGATTCTCTGGCCTCAATGGTTTCGCATTGTGGGCAGTAACATTAATCGACGTGGATTTAATCCCTCGTGCTTCCATAACATGAGACAATATTCTGTTTACAATGGGCTTTGTAATATACGTTTATAATGAAACCGCTAATGCTCGTGTACGCAGAAACGAAATGCACATACGTGAAAGCTTTAATGACTTTGTTAGGCTGGTTTTGTTATTTTACAACAAGACTTTACAGTTATTTACGTAAATATCTCACAATTTTTATTCGGCGATCTATTTACATAAATCTTTTCCTTTTTTGCAGCATTTGAGTTCAGGAATTCCGATTGCAAGCAAATTATTCATAAAGAAATTATTCATATTTTAGAATGGGCTAGAAAGACAGCGCCTTCTCTTATCCGGGTTTACTAATAATGCTTTATGCGTTCTGCCATGTCAAGGCTACCCAGACGTAAAGGCTTAACGCTTGGTTTCACGTAGCATGCTAGACGCGTCGTCCAAGCGTTGCGCTGAACTGAAAGCACGAAGAACGAAAAACCCCAATCGTAGCATTGATTAGTGTTAGCGGGATGCACAAAAACGTGATATCTTCTCATTATTGGATTTACCGGTGTTGCAGCGCTAAACGAACATTATTTTACGGTAATGGTTACTATTCTTGAAGTCTTCGGACGATTTACTGCCACGTCAAAGGATCGTTTAACACATTTTTAATGAGAATTGAAAACGCCGTAGCGTATTATACAGTACAATACACACGTACCTTGATTGTTGTTCTGCTTGAAATTCATGAAATTAAACCTCCGGAGGCTTTGTTTTGTCGTCGAATATTTTGTCGTCGAATGTTTTGTCGCCAAATATTTAAACTTTAACAACAATGGCTTCATGCTACGTACCTCTTTGTTGTTAAAGTTTAAATATTTGGTGTCACTGCAGTTTTTTAAGTTTAAAATCCGCGTGTCGCGTGTCACACGTACCTTTCACAGTTCAGTCCGCATGTTAGAGCAGTTAATTTTTGGGGTGTAAGTAACGCGACTGGTGGCAGAATCGGTGGCTAACTGGACGAGGCGTCGAATTTCTAACGTTAAGCCTTTACGTCTATGTAGCCTTGGCCATATCCAGCAAACTATCCGGCCCGACGAATTACGTTATTAGGGGGGCAAAATGGCCGTCACGAGTGGTCCATTTCATTTTTTCGAGGTCGGTTCGGGAATTGGCCAAGCAAATCGTATCGGTGAATTTTTGTATGGTCAGTCCCGCCATCTACTGCCAAATAGCGGCAACTGAAAAAAATCTTAGTAATTCACTAACTGAAACCTAGTAATCACCCGGAATATAGCTTACACGTACAAATAAATAAATTTCCGTATTTTTGCCACAAAGCTATTAAATTTCTCGACTGCACATAACTCTTCAGTAAATAGCAACATTTCGTTTACCCAGAAAGAGTTTCAAGGAAGGCAGCAAGTTTGTACAGAAGGTGTCACCCTCGGTTGACAAAAAGCGGCAACAAGACAAATCAATGGCATCAGCAGCGCTTTCGGCAGCCATATCGTCAAACCCTGTAGCGTATGCTATTTTTCATTCGAAATCCTTCCGGCACAGTAGTAGAGCCCAGGTCAGGCTAAAAGGATTGAAAAGGTGACATAGCGTTCACGAGCAGAACCGTGGCTTGGCGTGTATGAGATTATAATTTATTAATGTTTATTGTCCGACTGGGACAAGAAACTGAAATGTATTTCTTCTCAACTACACGTTATCTAATGAGCAATTGGGATGAAATTGATTTGTTTTAACTGTCGACTTCATTCCGATGAGATATAGAAGAAGAAACAATAGAAACTGTTGCGGAATTGTTTATATAACATCGTGGTCGAACAGGATTTTTTCCCTTCGATTGCTTGGTTATATAACTAAAAAGGGCCAACAAATTATGTAACAGGACAAGTCTTCGTCAACTTTGGGGTAATGGACCAATTGGGAACTGCGTTCACCTCTCTTGTGGGATTACACAGCTGACCTTTGATGTGTACAGTTGACCAATGCTGATACATATTGGGGACAATATGTGATATGATTTCAGGAACAGGAGGAGTCCCTACTGGTCTCAGGATACCGGTCTCATAGAATCATTTCCTGTACCCCGCTCCCTAGATTTGCGAACTTTATATTGATAAAAATTAGCTCGCCTTTCAGTGTTTGATCTAGCACAAAACCGTTATTCGGAGAGCTATATCCTTCCAATCGAAGCTCAGGTTCTCACGTTCCAACCACCGGAAGTGACGCATTGATCTCGCACGCTGATTCACGACACTGATTGTGTCCACCAATCGCCTTCCGGCGAAAGAAAAGTGCGACCTTGCAATGCCGCGATGCTCAAGAGAACGGTGGCAGGCAGCGGATGTGGTTAGGGCTTTGGGGCGTGCAAAAGGGCGTCGCGGCCTGTTTACTCAACGAGCTTGGAACTTGCTTGGGGCGAATTGACGGCAACATGCGCGCGTGCTGGTGCATGGGCTTGCCGTCTCCGGAGCGCTGATCGCCCTGTGCTGTCGCTAGAAGAAAAGCGTTCGAGCAGAAACTCCAGCCTTCTGCTATTGGGTGACCTGAGCTCCCCACCCCGAATGACCCGACGCTCAGAAATCGGGCTCCAAGAAATCTGATTCCCAACTTTCTTCCCCAAAGCGCCACCTTCCTCCACCCTCCCACCTTTCTCTCCTTCTCTCAAGAGAGAACGGGAAAGAAACAAAAGAAACGCTTCGTTGCAGCTAGAATCACAAACATCAGTCATCGATGGTAGAAAAGACAAGATAGAAACGTCAAAAGAGAACTAACAATAACGTTGGAAGGAAAGGTCGATGCAGGAGTATTCCTCCAATTGCTCAGCCTTACAGCCTGAGGATAAGAAATCTAAGAGGATTAACGCAAGACAGGAAATAAGATTACATCTCAGTATTTTCCTCAGGAAAAGTGAATTTTCCATGTGAGTGCGAAAGACACACTCTTCTTGAAGGAGGAGTTCAGTGTGGGTGTCAGTGTCAACATACAGAAAGCGACTAGCAATAACAAAGCAACTGAATCATAGTTCTTACTGCAGTACACAAAGCATTGGGTGGGATCACTACAAATTGTTGGGAAAAAGCAAGAGACTTGTTTTCCCAAGCTGTGTAAAAAGAATTCTGCGATGTGGACTGTTTACCCCGTAGGTGATACATGAAGCAAAATGTTGCTACGTCTTCTGACCTGATTACAGCATTGTGGTTAACCGAAAGGAAAAGAGTTTAACGATGGCGACACCTAACGCTACAACTATCATGATTTCGAATGCAACTAATGGGCAAATTTAATGGGCATGGTATGTCATACAGGTCTAGTTGGAAGAGATACTAAAGTTGAATGTATCCAAACAGACTAAACTAATCTTAAGCCTCGAGACCTGCGAGCAAGCTACCCTGTACCCATGCTAGACTAACGTGCCGTTTTCCTCACTGAGGGCAGGTTTACGCAATGGCAATTTTCTTGCTAACTAGCTTTTACTTGGTCACTACTAAATCTGGTCACTGCTTCTCGCCTTTACCGGAACATGCGGCTTTCGAGTTGTGTACACGTAGTAACCATGGCAACGACGTGGGCAGATATTATCCTTGTGCTTCGCCACACGACTTACGATGCGTACGGCATGACAGCGTTGATTTATGACAACAAGAAAACAAACTTTACTGCAGTACAAGACGATGGACTGATTTCTGAATGCCAGCGCATTCGATGGTTTGTTTTCGGTTCGATAGCCCCGAGATGCACGCCATATTGGATTTTGAATTCTCACTGCGGGCAGCTATTTATTTTACCATCGTCTGATCACTGGGGAGAATACCAAATTTTTGAAATGGCGTGAAATGACAACAAGTTGTAGCAATGTTTAAAACTACTGTTGCATTTTGTTCTTTATTCGTATTGTTATTTATCATACGTATAATGTGTTATGTATTGCCGCATTCATTAAGTAGAAACTGGAAACTAATCGTAAAAAAAAATGCTTGACTATATATATAGCAAATAGCGTTCGGCGAGTGAGAAGGTCTCGTTGCAAAAACGCGCCCTAAGCCGCCCGACTAGCTTTTGCTACTAGCTCCTCAAATTCCCTTCAAGCCACCTGTCTAGCACTAGGGTAAGCTAGCGTGGCTCCGATTGGTCTAAAATGAGCGCATGTTTTTGCTCATAGCTAATTGCTGTTAATTTTCGGAACAAGCAGATTCTTGTCTAGTTTTGAGAGTAACGATAGCAAGTTAGAAGTTAACCATCGTTTCTAGAGGTAATTTATCTCTGCAGCCTGTAGCCTGTTTTGATCGGAGATGAACAATAGCCTAGAGCGCATCACGATTTAAACCTACTCGACTGCGTGCCAATTCATAGCCCTGATTATTAAATGCTATCTATGTGCCGATGTATTTTGTTTGTCTCACAATATTTAATTAAACTTGAGTGACGAGCCGACTGAGTGCAAGGTTACGCAATGGCTTGTTTATCGCCGCCATCTTGCCTGAAACGTCATCGACTCTTCTTCCTGATAGGTTGCCGGTAGAGCGAGCTGAGCGAGTTGCCCTCGCAAGCTGACAGATTCTAGACTGAGCAGAAGCAAGCGAGACGGCAACTGCTTGTTTTGGTGCGACGTTGTAGCTCGCGTATCGCGTATATGGAGTTTGCTGCGCTGGTCCATGCTTTGCAGCTTTAGTCTCGTGACACTTGCTAACTGACTGGTATCGCGTAAATGGAGTTAGGCCTTTAGTCTGACGAAGTACAGAAACCACATTATCCCATTAGAATGGTTCGTCTTACAATCGGTGAACATGTGCACCCGCTTAATCGTCACCTTTATATGCTTATTATAGAAGTCAGCGTATTAAGAGCTGAAACAGCTCTAATATTGTTTTTTTTTTATTATCTAAGGTACAATATTATTAAAAACACTAAGGAAAAACACTCACATAAGTTTCTTAAACTTCATTTTCTTCTTACCCATCAGTTTATTTTTAAACTTTGAAAGTTACCCATAAAATGTCCTATGAGAACTAATTTCGATGTTCGGTTCTTAGTGCCCATAACAAAATTCATTAATCCAACATAAATTTCAAAAAGACAGAATCAAACCTCATATATTTTTCCCATATCTTTTCCATCGAAATCCATCAATAATTAAAATGCCTGCGTTAGTGTTATTTCAAACACGCTTCTAAAAGCTAAAAAAATAAACAAATTAATTAAAATATCTTCTCCTTAATTAATCGCCATGAGCCCTACAAGTGTCGTTTAAATAAAATGGAAACCTCAGTTGCTAGCTTGCAATGTTTACCTCAAAACTAGCAGCCTTCGCATCTGGGCTGCTTTCGTTAATTCCAATTAATTGGCGCCAAAATGACGTCACGCTTCTCCCCCGTTCACTGTCCACCTCTTTCGTGCTTGTCATGAATATTTAATGGACCATTGTCAGAAATATGCCGTTAATAAGGCGCACGAGGCTTGCATTGAAAAGCGAGCTGGTCCACCAAGACGACAACGAAGGCGATCCGACGCATCCTAATTGCATCCTCCACCGCCAGGGGGCCACAGTCGGTTGAACGTTGCCAGTCTTGGACTTGATATGAGGGCTAATTATCCTAACGTCGTGTTACACGTGGATAATTTGTCGCTAGTGAGGCTTTTGCAAGAACACGACGATAGCTCAAAAAGTAATATACTACATCCTTCTTAACTAAGCAAAATTAAAATGATAAAGAAGCAAAGGCCGAGCAGCTGTCGGAAGGAATTTTCGAAGTTTGCTTTTGTACCAAAGCATAATGAAAAGGGAGCATAATGTAATCACGAGAGTTTTTTTGTTCTATTCCGAGAACCAAAATATATTACAAGCCCAAACCAAATGTATTGTCCGCTGCTTTAATATGGGTTTAAAAACTCACAACATCTAAGGCACGCTAACAATAAAAAATTTCCTATAGAATTTCTTGAGGGTCCTTCAGACAACACTGGGGATGGTCAGGGCGTCACAACACGTCCTTAACCAAACTTATTCGCAATTTGTTTGGTAATATATAGGTGACATTTTTGGACCGTCGCAAGACGACCTCTTGCGAAAGCCTTTTTCAACAATGTTAGTGGTTCGAAGGCGATCAGATACCGGCCTAGTTCTAACCCCGAAAAATGATCCTTTTAGCTTAAAGCTGTCAACAACGCCGTTGTGGTTACCTGTTGTTATACAACTATCGTCGAGACCATTGTTATAACTATGCGTTGTTTATGGGAAAACTGCTCCAAAACGCGTCGAAACTGCGGGCATTCCTAGGCAATAACAAGGTACCCACACCCCACAGTATTGTTGAGGAATGCACATTGTTTTCGGCGTTTATCCGATTTAAACTCCATCGAGTCTGAGACAAAGGGGCCAGCATGTCCACAACAAACAACGAATCATGCTCAGAAAGCTTGAGGGGTTGACAGTACATGTAGCAATGTTTACGCAAAGATGTCATATACATAATAATCCTGGAGGACGGCTAAAAGGAAGACTAAAAGGAAAACCGGAAGGACAACAATCACTTTAATTGCTTCTCATTGTTTTCGTGCACGTGTAATTTCTTTGCTACGGTGCCTAACAATTCTTGGTGCACGTGCTAAGGATTGAAAACTATCGTCCAAACCGTTGATTGTTGATGGGTCAAATGAAAGAATCCATGTTTCAGCTAAATGCGTATAGTTTTAAATCAAACTAAGCTACGTTGTTAATTTCGAGTATTGTCCTCGAAATCAGCAGCTGGAAACGATGCAATGGCTTATTTAATTCGCAGATGAAGGCTTTCAGAGCTGAGCTGAATTGTTTCAAAGTGGACAACAACAATCACTGCTGAGCGAGAGGCTGATCATTGCTATCTGGCAAAGTAGTCGTTTACAATCAAAGCTCTGTGAGTGAAACAAAACAATAATGAGCCATTGTTAGGGCGCCATAGGCCGGCGATTTACTTCTTTCCTCTCCCAGAAAAGGAAAATGCCAAAGCAGCCGTACTAAATCTTATTTATTGACTTCCCACAGAAAAATTGCTTCATGCAAAGATGATGGTTCAGCGCTCACATTCTTTAAACGGTGCATCCTGTGATTTCAGCCACTGGATGCGCAGATTCAGTGAGTGAGGCCAACAAAAATCACTGTTTGTCAGCCAGTGTGACAACCAAAATCAATCAAAAATTGGATTGAAAAAATTTTAATCCGTGAAAGCGCTTCTTAGCCAGTGTGTGCAAAATGGGAGTGGGAGTGGGGAGTTGGGAGTGGAGAGTGGGGAGTTGGGAGTGCGAGTGGGGAGTGGGAGTGAGGGGGTTAGGAGTGGGGAGTGGGAGTGAAGGGGTTGGGAGTGGGGAGTGGGAGTGGGGCCGGGAGGAGGGGGGGAATGGGTATGTAAACTTAATTCATGACCGGACCCGTGCATAGCACGGGCTTCCTCAAGTTTTTGATATTGTTATTGCTTTTTTGGTGACGAATTTTCGTTACTTGAATGGTGAATCAATTAACAATGGTCTCGGCACGAAAAATATTTAGTCGTTGTTGTCTGACAGGGCTATTCGGAGTTTAGTTTGCGTTACTTGAATGGTGAGGGGGTGCCTCGGAATCGAATAACAATGCATAAACACGGGGAGAAAATCTTCGTTGGCTAAAGGGGAATATTCGTCATTTACTAATTTGGTAGTTTGCTTACGGAAAGTAACAATGGCGTCGCTCAATTTTACATCTTTCTGGAATTTGGACACCGGGAAGAATGTGCTGCATCGAAAAAACCACGTCAAGACGAAATAGCTGATTCAAGGACTAATATTGTGTTAACCAGTTTCCAAGACATCACACACGAGGAACTGGCAAAACGAAGTGAACCTTGCATAGCTTTGTGCCAACACAAAGAAATATTAGACTGGGCTAATACGATGTATCATCATTGTGTTTCGTGAGTGCCGGGTAATATGTTCTGGGTGTCATGTGTGTCTAGTTGTGTGTCTACAACGTTCGTTGGTAGAGAGTGGAGAGCACGATGCAGAATTTAAACCCTTGCAACAGAATTGCAACAAACGAAAGCAGAAGTTGGGTTGGTTATGGAGCATGCTGAACTATTACGTATTGGAATGCAGTGGGAAAAACATATTTTTGGCAAACATAATATGACAACCCTTATGTATTCGGTCTTTGTACTGTTCGGACTGCATTTTGCTTTACAGGGTGGAAGAGAACACAGAAAACTGGGCCTACACCAAATTATGATTGGTCAGTCGTTGGAGACCGGAAAAGAGCGTATGCGTGTGGAAGATGTCTAGAAAACGAACCAAGGAGGAGTAAACAAGAAAGTGCAGCCTAAACATTTCCTAAGGAAAGCCTAAGCGCAGGGCCTTAGAACTCCAGAAAACCCTCCCTCTGCATTTAGCTGTGCATATTTTACGACATGAGTCATTGGGATGAAGATGCACGTCGCTTTACCCGCTCCTTGGTGGGGTCTTCAAAACCTTCCATATCCCACACGCCTAAAGCGTTTGAGATTGCAATCCCTTGAATTACGACGACTGAAAGACCATCTATGTTTGGTTTTTAAGATTATTAGGGGTTTTCTTCCAATCGACGTCCCCTTCTTTGAACTCTCGAAGGTGAAAAAAATCACGGGGGGGGGGGCCACTGTTTTAAACTGGTCAAGTCTAAAACCTGCCTCGACGTTCGATATTTCTTTGCGGTGAGAATTGTCAACCCATGGAATGTGCTGCCATCTAAATTAGTCCAGTCCCCCTCTCTTCTGACGTTCGGAAGTGGACTCGACGAGTCGGGCATGAGACCGTTTCTGAGGAGACCAGAGTTTTGTTTGCCCCCATTACCTCCGTCCCCGTAAAGAACTATTAGTGGAACCGGCTTCAGAGACTTCGGTTCTGCAGTCTCCCTTCACAGCATATCAGGTGTGACAAACCAAATATTATTATATTATTATTATAAACGGTGTTGTTCCTTGTTTGACTTGGTAGTTTTATAAAGCTGTGAGAAACATACTAAAACCCATGATCCTCAAAAAAATTAATTAACCTATAAGGAGCTCATTTAGATGCTAAAAAAAGGGGGGGGGTACTATTTTCCACAATCATTAAAGCATTGTTTAACCATTTTAAGGCCGGCCACGATATTTAAAAAATGGGAATTAAAAATCCCTTATCCCACGGCTGTATAGATTCTGAACAACGTTTCTCGTGCCATTTTATTGTCTAGAACCAACGATTGGGATATCATGTCCGATATCCCACTAGATTCTCAGTCCAATTGCCAATTCAAAACCACTATCTGTATTATCTGATACACAGTCTGTAAGGAATTCCGCAACGATGATGAATGCAACCGAAGCACGTGGGTACAAGACCACCTAAACACGCGAATCAACTCGCCTTGCCATTATTATTAAACTTTAGAATGCTTACAATCTAGTATAAGCTCGTTAACAACAATGGGAACAAAACTGGTAGTGGTATAAATCCGATGTTGTATGAAATCTTGTGTGTTCTGCTAATAATACACTGCCAGGCTATCCAACTCGTGTATTATTGCCAAAATCCACTCGATATCATGCAATGTCCTATACTATCTGAACGGTTGCAACTGTGGTTCAACATATTTGCAAACTTATTCTGCATAAGAATTGTGCACGCCTTTAGAATTAAACAAGAATTGTATTTACAGTTCATTATTGAATAACCAGGATTTAGTCTTCTGTACAGCTGAGAAGACTATTACAACGACTTTGTCCATCCGTCCGTCCGTTGCTTTTTTCAACTTCGCAACGGTACCAGATATTGCCGACCATTGTTTACAACGTTAGATTCAGTGTGAGAAGTTAGTTAAATAACAAGGCCAATTAAAACATCGGTACTCTTATAGCTGATAGAATTCTTCGACGTAACTAAATTAAATAATAACATTTGATCGTCGAATAGATTTTAGCGTCATTTCGTTTAAAATAAGTCTCGTCGCATTGTTGCATGAATGAATAGGCCTACCATCGAACCAAATTCTCCATTAGGCCTATCTGCTACTTACGAAATTAAAACTGCATTTTTAAAATTCGGCCTAAAAATGAAAATTAGGCCTAAAATCATGTTACCATGGCACCGTCAAGTTGCTACGAATCGCTGTTGTCAACAGCGTCTCTCTTGTCAGTTCCCTACTACCACTGATCTATATACGCTATGTTGCGCGTTACGTTGTAACACTAACTGTGTGCCTGTAGGCGCAACGTGTTGCAAAAATGAATAGGCTTACTATACAATCCATATCTCCGTTAGCTGCTGCTTACGAAATTAAAACTGCTGGTTAAAATTAGGCCTAAAAGCTGACAATTACGCCTAAAATGTAAAATAGGTCTAAAAGCTAACACATTTTTAACCAATAATTGTGATGGCTACTGCTTTTAGGTTAGTATGATAGAGATAGCTGTTGTAGTGCATGATAGAGGTGTGCGCCTCAACATTGGAAGTGATGGAACTGTACAGAAGACCGGTGTGACTAGGCAGTAGCTGTAGCCGCTTGTTATTTAGAGATTTCGTTAAGCAATATTGACGTGTTTTGAACTAGTCAAGTTTAAAATTGTCACTTCCACTGAATTTCTGTGTAGCAGTCGCTATTTCCTTCCATGTCAAGGCTGTGTATACTAAGCGGGGAAAAATATTTTTTTGTGTGACAAAAAGCGAGCTTAAAGCCACAGCAACTAGATTATTCTCGCATCACCAATAGATTCAGTGATACGCTGCAATAGAAAATGAGTTAAAACTACGCAAACTTCATAAACGAATTATACCAAAACGGCGGCATGTTTACTTTGAGAATACGCACTCATTGTTTATTTTCATGGTTCAAACGTAATGAAATCAGTTTCGTTGAATTCTCTGGCATCTTAAACATAAGAACTAAATATTTATCTTTCTTTCTATTCTTTTCTACTTTCATTTTGTGTCTCCATTCTTAAGTTATTATTTTGACGGAAGAAAAAGAAACAAACGCCCTGCCAGTATATTGCATGAGTAATTAAAGACTTAATCCCCGGCGATAACCGCAGTTTTGTCAACAGCAGGCTCGCAGTTCGTTATCGCGAATGTCGAATATACATGACGCATTAATGAAGACCTCCTCATTAATATTAAAACTATTTTAAGTGCGTCAAGAATCTATCTTTAAACATTAAATCTTCGAAACACACCGGAGAGCTGAGTGTTTGGTTGAAAAATTCATGCGGTTATTTTTTTTTGTTTTTTTCGAGAATTGGTTGAGTAAAGGAATTACGACCAGCAGAAGTAAACAACATTCAATATTACAGTTTGTTATCAACTGTTTTGTAGTCGGGGAAAGGAAACGTAATAAAACAATATAGAAAATGTATGCTGGTTGAAATGTTTTCAAAGAACCGAGTATAAGAGTAAAATAGCTATCATGGAAGAAAGTGAGGAAATAAAGGTGGCAGAAACTGAAGAAATGAAGTTGATGGAAAAATAAATGCATTAACCCAATTTCACAATCTCAGTCCTCCTTTAACAATACAACATGACGGGATTGCAAAAATAGTTTAGGTCTGAGATGCAAATGGAGGAGTAAAATCCGGATATCACGCCTGCTCTGGATACGGTGCCTGCTCCTACAGACAACAACATTTCTGCTCATGTTTATGAATTTTTACTCGATTCCGAAAGGCCTCAATACAACACCGTTCACGCAACGAAATCTCAACAACGAGTAGCCCCTTCAGACAACAACTAATAAAAAATGTTTTTATCCACAGCATTATTGCTTGATTCCGAAGACACATCACCGTTCAAGCAACGAATGCTCAGCAAAGTAACTCGACAAGTAATAACAATGCTGTCAACAATGACATCATTGTTGCATTGTCGACCTCTCTGAGCAAAAGAACGTAAGCACGATTCGTTCTTTGTTGTTTGCGTGCTCTACCATTGTTATCGGACTGAGGTCGTGAAATTGGGTGGTAGATGGGTTGCCAGCTACTTTCCTCGGAGATATAAAACAATGGATCGGTTCCGCGAGCATCTACATTGTTATATTTCACTCCTCGGAGAGTGGCTGATAACCTATAATACTTATCCCACGGTTGTGTGGTTCTATAGTGTGGATTCTAAACAATGTTTTTCGCGCCGATTTCTTGTACAACACCAGAAAATGGGATATCAAGACAGATATCCCTCTAGAGGGTTCGCAACACAATTAAAACGTGACTGTCTGTATTACGTCACCGACTAAAGGAATTCCGTGGCGACGACGAACAGCAACGAAGCACGTGTCCAGCAACAATACCTAAATATGGGTATCAACTATCCTCATAATGTCGAGCAAGTAGTAAGTAGCGTGCACAGACAATGGAGAGGGCAGGGGCAACTTTCAGTGAAAGGGCACGCTGAGGTGTTATTTCTCTGGGTACTGTTTTATTTTTGCTTGTTACTTTTTTTTTTACCAATTTTGGCCCCTTTGTTAAGCTTCCTAGCTTTCTTTTTGCCCTTTTAAGTGCTCTATGCCCTTTCCCTTGATGCAACCAGCAATTTTCAGTGCAGAAAAGCAAAATATGGCATATTTTTTTTTCATAAAGGGTGAAAAGGGCATTTTTTCCAAAAAGGGCAGGGGGAAGTGGGGGCCCCCCCCCCCCCCCCCCCCCCCCCCCCCCCCCCGGGGGGTGCGAGCAAGAGAGGCTATTCATAAAGCATATGGACAGACACAGTGACGTTTCAATGTCTTATGAATAAGACGACGGAAAACCATAACATGTTTTCTAAGTAGGTGAATCGCTGGTGGAAAAAATTACCACAGAAATCACTTAGAGAAAATGCTTTCTAAAGATGAAAAAAATTGTTGAAAAAATTATTAATTTGTAGGCGAAGCAGCTCGGTTTTAGGGTTGCTCCCTGCTAAAGCAATGGACTCACACTAAAAAACGATTAAATATTTAGCATTAATTGTATGCCTTGTTCACATTTGTCAATGGTAAAACACTTAAAAACCTGAGACAGCCAGAGCTGCTTTCCAGGGTGGTGGCCAGACATATCAGCAGCTCTGGCCATCTCAGGTTTTTAAGTGTTAAAATTGTGAATAAGGTATGCAATTAATGCTGAAAATTAAATGGTTTTTGAGAGTATGACAATTGTGGATTCATTGCTTTATCAGGGTGAGCAATCCTCAAACCGATGAAAAAATTTGTTGAACGAAAATAAAAAAGCATGTGATAAATTCATAAGAAGAAATAATCTTTCTGCAATAGAACTGTATGATTAACTGAAGAGGCACACTATTGTCGTAGCCTTTTGCCTTTAATGTGTGCCTTTCGAACAGTGCAAAAGAGACAGTTAGTTGCTTTTTCACGAACGATCAAGAAGGAGTATTGCTTATTTTGAGTGCATCGCACATTCCACAAGACAGCAACATGGTAATTGCTGGAACGTGTTCGTTACTATAGAGCAGCGTCAATTGACGTCATACTGTCTATGAGACACCATTTGGAGGTAATAGCTACAAGGTGCACTAGATTAAAATGTAACGGAAAAAACGGCACTTCTAGTCAAGACAGTGCTTTGAGAGCGGCTTTCTTAGGCTTAAAAAGAACGTTGTTTTCTCCAACAACAAAAATCGCGCCTTATAGGCTTAAGAAATCCAGTCTAATAGCATTGGCTTCAATAAGACGATCTTCCTTTCTCCCGCCAGTGCCCCTTGCAGCTAGCCCAGTTACTGGCTCCACCATAGAGTTATACACAATAATACTACGTCGTGTCACTGCCCTACATAAACAAACATTTGGCGGTAAACGGGCAGACCCTCTGCAGACAACGAATGAATTACAACTCACGCTGTTAAAGATATCACTGTAATGATTGTGGGTCTTTGTTTGTATGTAACGTTGTTTGCCAACGAAGTCTAGTGATCCTTTTCATAATGACGAATATGAATTCTAGCACGTTCACAATGTTTTGAAGCGGTTGTCTTGCCTACTATCAGAAGGCCAGATAAGAAACACGTTTGAAGTAAGGGGGGGGGGGTACTGGCGCGTCAACAGCTAGGTCTTTAGCGCCAACCTCAGTCACAGTGCATTGGTCCAGGTTGCCATTGCACCACATATTACAGAGATGTTAAACAGTCCCCAAATCCAGACCTTGGAGTTGGCAAAGTAATGACTGACACACGACATGTAGAAGAAGCTCAGACGATATTCGTATTTGAATGTTTCTGGTAAAGGAAACTGGTAAATAAATTTGCTTGACAAAAACCAATGAAGTCTAAATACCTAACTTTATTTTTCATAAGCAAGAGAACGTTTACGAGAGAACAGATAGGAGCTTTGACGGTTTAAATAACGGGAAAAGGAAGCATAAATAGCCAAACGACCAACCTTTTTGATAGATTGTGTTGCTAAATGCAAGATTGTTAAGAAAAAATACTGATCACAACACGTGTGTGTAACCGGGACGAAGAACCAGCCGATATTCAGCTAGAATAAGCGTAAGAAAGGACGGATGTGCGTGTTGTCATTAGCGAGTCGTGTCCCAGTGCTGAACCGATGTTGGGGTGGTGTTAAAAGAGAAAAGGGAGGGAGGGAGGGAGATGGGGCAATGGTGGTGAGTGAAAATGAGATAGGAGAGGCGCTTCAACTCCATCGAAAGAGCCAATGAACACGCTTGGCTGACAAAATTCTTTGCATTTCCAGAGTGAAATCGTCTGATTACCCTAGGATTTCAATTACGGTACGAGGCCCAAGCACATGCGGATGCCTAACACCAAAGTCGATCTTGGCCAGGCTCACAGGCGAGCTTCGTCGCCTTCATTGTCTTGGAACCAACCCGCCGTCGTCTCTTAACGGTTGGACGTGTCGAAGCTCCTATCACAATTGTTATCAATCGCAAACGCCCCGTTATCGGAGGTTTGTCTGGAAGGGTGTGTGTGTGTGTGTGTGTGTGGATGTGGGTGTGGGTTGGGTGTAAGATGCTGCACTCACGTAGCGGGTGGGCGAAAGGCCGCCATTGTCGGTAACAGAATCCCTCGCTCTGGCGCACTGATAAGGTAGGGGAGGTAGCTGGGTGAAGGGGGGGGGTTGCGTGAAACTCCTGGAAAGATTTCTCCGCCTCTTTTACGTTCGAAATCGTGTTCCGAATCGAAACGATCCGATCTCGTTGTTTGAGGAATACAAGACCGTGATAATTCTAATCCCTCCCCCTTTCTTCGCCGGAACGTCAGCGTCTCCTTCCTCCCTCCCACCTATACACGTCCGTTTCCCTTTAATGTGTATTTCCTCGCCGCCAGTTTGATTACAAATTCCCTGCCTCCGTATCCGATTGGGGACGTAATCCGCTTCCATCACAGTGGCCAATAGTTTTTTTTCTCGTTTTCTTTCTCTCTGTCTTAGGTTGTGCCATCTTCGGTATATCAGGTTTTGGCTTCCAAAGTCGTAGAATTGGAAGTTGTAAACGACAGTCCGAATTTGATGTTCCTCAACGTCCCCATACGTTTCAACCTACTGCGTAAACGCCAAACACGTTCTCCTTCAGCTTGCAAGCTTATGGATTTGATTGATCCGTTGCAGTATCCGTACAGAAAAGGAAATGCCGACACCATAGAAATGGTTTTCTGTTTCAACGACAGCGGTAATTCAGAGTGAATAGAAAGCTGAATTGTACGAGAGGTGTTGACATCTTGAAAACAGGACTAACGCTATGTCAGAAAAGATGGAGTAAAAAAAACACGGTAACAGATTATGTGAAGGCAAACCAAGCAGTGATACATAAAAATACAAACAACGTTTCGAAAATTTTCAATTTTTGTCATCAGGTTAGCAATAAAATTAAACCATGGCAAAAGCCACTAAGTCATCCTACATTAAAAGCATAAAACAGTAATTTAAAGCGGATAAAAACCATCAATTTCTCCCCTCAAAAGAGGCTGGAATGGCAGCCGAAAAGCAATGACCCACCTCTCCGTTGAAATGTCACGTGGCAAGGAAAGGTGTATGAAAATCGGGGTCACGTCTTTCAAATGTGCGATGCATTCGTTATGTGGGTTTTACAATACGCCTGGCAAAAGAGTCGAGTTTTAGTGTTTTAATTACAGGAAAATATTCTTTTAGAAATTTATTATCTGGCACTAAGTGGTTATGTACAGGTGGTGTATGTTTATGGATAACAAGCGTTTCAAGATTAATCCGTGCTTTCGTGTATTTTTCTCGAAACAAGATTTGGACCTTGTCCAAGTCGGGGGTGTGGCCTGTTGCGTATTTGTCAGGCGACTTGCCTGTTGAAAGATGACTTAGTGGCTTTTGCCATGCTTTAATTTTATTGCTAACCTAATGACGAAAATTGAAAATTTTCGAAACGTTGTTTGTATTTTTATGTAGCACTGCTTGGTTTGCCTTCACATAATAATGCCAGAAAACAAACAACCACAAACAAGTGGTCTTGCGAATTTTAGGTAGTATTATGAATAAACCTGGAATAAACATCAGGCTGAAAGTGTACGAGCATGCACTAAACTAACGACTACATGCTCCAGTTTATGTTTGAATTTTGACGCTGTTTGAAGTTTTAGCGTATAGTCGTTAGTTTAGTGCGTATACTCGTACACTTTTAGCCTGATGAAGGTAGTGGAATTTGCAGGACCAATATTTGTTTTTGGTTGGTTCTTTTCTGGGATAGCGTTAGTCCTCTTTACACGATTTCTTTAGCCAGAGTAAAATGAGCCTGCCGCCCTGCAAAACGAAGCTTTGACATCAGAACATTTACAGTTTGCTTAAGTCGACCGAAGTATGAGGTCCACGACAAAACTAAGCTGTTCGTTTACACAGGCAGCTTAAACGGCTCATAAACGGCTTAGGAAATGAAAGTTTAAAAAAGCAAGCTCATGCAAGAAAGACCAAGAAGAAGGGACAGACTATGAAATCGAATGATCTCTTCAAGGCTGAAATAATAACATCCATACAATAATGCTGAAACAGCTGTCAGTGAAATATTACTGATGAAAAAGTTTATATCTAAAGGAAATTGAGCACAAAGTACACATCTGATGAAAAAAACCTAAAAATAATAATTTCAGTGTTGGAAATTTCTAAGATTGGCTTGACTTCAGGGACACGTCCTATAACCCTATTTACCCGAAGGGAAGGTAGATGCCATCAAATTTGAGGAAGCCCCAGATTTATTTATTCCGTCTGCCCTATGGAGACATTGAGAAAGTGGTTCAGGATGCCATAGGTTAGGCTGAGTTCGAGTGGCGTACTTTCAGGAGATTTATAGCTGGTTAGGGACTAGCTCCCAGAATGACGCGTAAAGAGGCTGCAGGGTCATTTTATACCTACAGAAGATTCTAGCTCTCACCACTCAGGTGGGGTATAGTACTTCCTGTGAGTCATCACTACATCAGCACCAACCAGAACCAGTACTATGCATTAGCTTTTTACGCACCTGATCTGTAGAACTACAACCATCATGACCACTGATCTTTACAGGAATCATACATGATGATACATAGCGCTATTCAATTATAGTAATATAATAATAATAATAATACGCCGTGTACATAATATGATCCATAGCATCCGAGAATCTTGACCAGCTAGGAACCTAGCTATGGTGAAAAGAGCTAACTTAGGGGAGTCCTTATTACAGTTGGCGCCACTGATTCTTCATCTTGCAGGTGTTGTCTTTGTGGAGATATGAACACTTGGTTTAAAAATCGTCTTTGAATGTTTTCACGAGCATTTTAAAATCAACCTTTTCATTCTTCATGGCATTTTTTTCCAAGATATCTGGACCGAACATGTCGCTGAGGGCAACAATTATTTAATTGGATTGCAGAAATCATCTGTGGGTAGCCTCAGCAGGCATAAGAAAGCTAAGATTTTTGTGTGTGTTGGAAGTCATGACTTGACGGCGAGGGTCAAGATTTTTTCGCATTGAGAGGGGGAGGAAGGAATCATAGAAAAGTTGCCGTCGTAGGGTCCATCTCACGATACCATTCCCCAGCCATAAATATTGACCAGTCCATAAAGTACCTACATTGTTAAAAGTGGCAACACTCGACTTATCATTGTCCTGCTGGTAAAATTTTCTGTCAGTGGTTCTCAACTAAAAATTGACAGATGTGACATGCTTGCTGTTAGCTGTCACATATTAATTTCCAAATAATTTCGCTGAATATTTGATGTAAGACGGGCCGTACACAAATAACGTCACACAAGCGGGGAGGGGATTTACGGAGTGTGACAGTTTCTGACAAGGGGGAGAGGGTCCCACAATTTATGACGTCACATAATTTGTTTTTACCGAGCAATACTTTTATTGCACATTTATTTCTTTTTATTACAGGATAAAAAGTTCTTCGTAACATACTCCAATAAACAGACGTTATAACTTTTTTTTCCATTTCTACAACCAGCACACACAAAAAAATGATAAAAAAAGGCTGGGAAAATAAGGCAATTTTCCGTAATTATTTCCCATTTTATCAGTAACGAAGGAGGGAGGACGTCCGCCGTTTGTGACTACATTTTTAAAGAGGGAAGTCCCAAATTGTAGCTCAATGTGACAGGGAAGAGAGAGGTTCTAAAAAGGACAAAAACTTACGTGACATCATTAATTGTGTAAACGGCCCATGATTAATTTCGATATCCGACTATCAAAAAAAAAAAAACCTCCTGAACCTCCTACTAAATTTACTGATTTTACAAACTTAAATCCACAAATATAGTCTGTTCCACATTATGTTTGCAGAAAATTGAGTGTGTGACTCCACGTTTCCTCAAAAACTCAAAAACACAACATAAATATCCCACTCGTAGACTCTTACAGTAACTGTGTAGAGTCGCCAAGTGTGATATCCACATGTTTTTTGTACTCGTAGTGCAAGGAAACGTGACGTCATACAATCAGTTTTCTGCAAACATAATGTGGAACAGACTATAGTACATCGAATGTGTGGAAAATAAAAAAATAACTAGGTGTTGGATGCACGGTTTGCAAGACTGGTTAGGTATGGTAGCTCATGTGTATGTCTATGTTCGACTGAAATAAGTTTCTTAAAATTTTTACGTATACTGGCTAATAAACGCTGATTTTCGTTCGCTTCACTCACTCACTCAGCGCATCCTGTGACTCCAATCACCACCCCACCCGCTGATACCCCCCCCCTCTTTTTGTGATCACTTCTATTACATTCGTTTATGTCCATGCTGACAGAAATAAAGGAGCTCAAGGTGGTCTCGAAGCTGCCCCTTTAAGAAGCTATCTGTCCCGAAAAGCGTATCCCCAATGCTTCCCTCCTACCAGATGTGTGGTACTGATGGTTCTTACTCGGCTTAAAAAAGTAGTAGTCTTGATTTCTACGATTTCATTATGCAGATTGGACAATGACATCGAAAGTTGTCGTTGCTATAGACAGAAAGGTGAGAATTTGCTCAATAGAGCAGTGACGCGACGTAGTATTATTGTATGTAACTCTATGCTGGAGCCTTCATGGGTTAGCTGCAAGGGGCACTGCAGAGAGAAACGGAAGGGCGTCATACTGAAGCCGATGCTGTGAAGAGTGATTTCCTAGACCTAAAACGCGCGTTTTTGTTGTTGGAGAAAACAACGTTATTTTTAGCCTAAGAAATCCGCTCTTCCGTTATTTTTCCCTCCATTTTTATATAGTGCACCTTGTAGTTATGCTCTCCAAAACCCATACTGGTGCCAATATGGCGGCAAATGTCACTGCTCTATTGAAAGCTGATTCCGTGGGTGGATATAGCTGCATAAAACATATACCTCTGACACGCACCAAACATCACAGGTACACAAAATCCACAAAGTTCATAATTTTCGGCCATAACCTCACTTCTTTTATTCACCTAAACGATACAAAATACAATGATGAGCATGAATTTCTTACAATAAACGGTATAAAAGTCATAAAACTGTACTTACAATTTAAAAACACAGTTGTATTTTCTTTCTTTCTCAGATTAGTGTATCTTATGTCCTCAAAAGGCCGGCTTTAAAGCAGACTGTTTGCTTCCTTTATCCTTTTCTTTGTCATTTATTCTTTATTTATTATTCGAATTATTTCCAGTGTGGAAGCCAAGAAGCAATGTTGCTTTCCCTCCTTGTGAATGTTTGTGACCTCGGTCACCACTGAGAAAAACTGAACAGCTACTTAGCTCGGCTGGAGCCTTTAGCCAGTATTCGCCCCGATAGCACAGTGGTTAGAGCGCCCTGCCCATTCAGCGGAAAGTCCTGGGTTCGAGTCACAGTCGGGGCAGTTGTCTTTTCTTTCTTTCTTTCTTTCTCAGATTAGTGTATCTTTTATCCTCACGAGGCCAGTCTTTAATGCAGAGTGTTTGCTTCGTTTACATAAAAAGACATGAGCACAGATGCAGGCCAACAATCACTCGTCCGCCGTATTGAAATTGTCTTTTTTAAGTGTTTTAAGTTGTATGCGCCGTTTTTTGACTTTTATACCATTTATTGTAAGAAATTCATCCTCATCATTTCGTTTTTCATCGTTTAGGTGAACAAGAACTTTATGGTTATGGCCGAAAATTATTAAATTGTGGATTTTATGTATAGATGTGGGTGTTGGTGCAGTGGCGCATCCAGCAATTTTGTTTGGAGGGGGCAAAAAAAAATATAAAAATGGATCCAAAAGCCCAAGAATTTTGTTTGGAGGGGGTAAAAAAAATGTGAAAATAGGTCCGAAAGTACGCACTTTTAACAGTTTCAGTGATTTTTCATGCATTGAAGAAGCTTAATTTAAGAAATTTTCGTAATGGCAGCAAATTCTTTACTTATTTGTTCAGCTTCGATGTAATTACTGGGACGAGGGGGGGGGGGGGTGAGGGGCCATGAGAAGAAACACTGGGCTCGAGAACGAATTTTGGGTTTGAGAGCATTTTAATACAAACCAACGTTACCCTTCTTGAGGCGAGAAAGAGGGGCCTTCTTATATCAGTAGAAACAAATCGAGGTTCCTAAAGTTGCCCAGTTTTAATGTTAATCTCAGATCTTGGGAGGGGCAAGTGCCCCTCTTTGCCCTCCTTTGGGAGCGCCACTGCGTTGGTGTGTCTCAGAGGCATCGGGCTTATTCAGAGAATTTGCTTTGGTAAGCATCACGAATCGCTGAAAAAAAAAATATAAGTTTAGAACAATCATAACTTGAGTTGTCGACTCTGTATGATGTTGTACACACACACAATAATATGCAACAGATCCTAAAAGCCGGCAACAGACTGTCACTTTATTCAGATGGCTTAGTCAAATGAAAATGTTGACAGTTCCCGTAACTATCAAAAAGAATACAGTAACTGCAAACGGTACAATCCGCTTCAAATGTAAATCACCAGCAAACCGTACTGATGCAGGCGGCGAGTTCCAAACTTCAAAGTTAATTCGCGTTTGCTTGTCCGCCTGCAGACGTATGCGCACTTGTAACTGTAATCCAACGCAAATGAAATAGCGATTTTGACAGGCTCACGTGCAGATTGTGCGCTCTCTAAAGTGGCATCCAATGAGAATTGCCGTGGATAAATGGATTAAAACAATTAGCCCTAATTAGACCGCACATGCACAGGAATTGATGAGGATTTATGGCCTTGAAAAATTAGGGGAGCAACACACACACACACAAGCAGTCTGGCGAGCCAAGGAAACCGAGCGTGCATCACATTCGGTCGGGTTTTCTTGATATGATTTGGAGATTAAATGTTTTAGTTTTCGTGAACGTAATCATTATAAATGCGTTGGACGGCCTCTAGAGTTTTGTTTTGGGTTTTTGCATAATTACTTCGAAACCCTTTACAAAAGTTAGCAGGATAAGTTAACGAGTTAGGGTTCGGAGGTAAATGCATTTACGAATAAAATAAAATTACGTAAAACAAATGAAAAATAAAAATTAAGGAAGAAAGGTTCCAACACTTTCATTCGGACATTACCAAGAAGCCAATTTGTTGTTTTTTAATTTTAAATATACGCTAAAAACAAGTGACTGTAATAATGAAAAATATTTTAGAAAGGCGTGAAATCTTATGCTTACTTTTAGTCTAAAAATATTATTCGTAATATAATAATAATAATCATAATAATTTATTCAGTATACTATACAGAAGGTGCACGAAGCAATAAATGCCTGTATGTGCACTGAAGGGAACATAGACAAAAAACAAGAACAAAAAAAAAAGATAAATCCTAGTTACTTGAATTTATTTAAATGTTTATTAATTTTATGTTGATCACATTGCCAAGAATAGGGGCTACCTTCCCAAAAATATCCAGATTTTTACCTGTTTTCTCATTAAGTATGTACTATTGATAGTTCTGCGGATAAGTAGAATGTCAATAATAATAATAATAATAATAATAATAGTAATAATTTAATTTATTACAGTTGCAAAAATATACAAAATAGAAAGTCAGAAAAACATAGGAGCACGAAGCTAAAAAAGCTTGTATGTGCAAATTGCAAAAACAGTATACAAAATTATATTTTCATATATTATATACATTAGAATATCACAATAAAAAATTTTTAACACTTAAAAAATAAAATTAAAATAAAAGTAAAAATAATAATAGTAATAATAATAACAATAACAATAATAATAAAATTTGTTGTGAAGACAACTGGTCTGGAAAGGGTCCAAGCACCACTAACAGCCAGCCTCATGATAAAAGACCTAGGATTTGTATGTAGAGTTTGTATGTTAAGACCTAGGATTTGTATGGCAAGTGAAATGTTCAGGTCTTTACGTAGGTGTAATACGTGCTGACCGTTGCAAGAGTGAACTTGTAGTCTCACCGAATGTACGATTTTTCTTTACTCCCCTACATTGATGAATAAAGCATTTCAAATCACCCCTAGACCAGAAAATAGTGCCTTCGTCGCGCCTTTTTCTACTCCAGGGATCCTCTACATCGTTACCTTATCTATCGAGGACGGTTTCAGGATGTTTTAGGACGTTCTAGGACCTTTCAGCACGTCCGTGCTTGTGAATATTTACACATGAATCACCCAGCAGGCACCTCAAGGACGTGTTGAAATGTCTTAAACTCCTTTACCTCGATAAATTAAGCATTCCGAATCACCCCTGGAGCTTGAAAATGCTGCCTTTGTCGTGTTGAAAGCTCTTTTTCCAGTCCAAGGGGTCCCCTAGACACACGGTTCGTAAAAAACTTGAAAAGCATTAAATTTCACTTGAGGCATTTCCAGGCCTTAAAAAGTCTGGATTCTCGAAAAAAATTGCTTCGATGGCCTGGAAAAGCCTTAAATTGAGTAACAAATTTTTATTTTGTCGTTTGTTTCTCAATTACGTCTGAATACGGAAGTTTGTATTATAAAAATAAGGATAAATAAATAAATATAGCTGTAAAGACTTGGGACCGATTCCGACCAAACTGTTTGGGGTAAAACGTGTTAGTTTGGTGTGTAATACTTTGGATTTGGGTGACAGAGCATGGGGAAGCGTAAGAACTTTGGTTGCACGATGACAATTTTAAGAAAAAATGTTCACTTTCTTTGGCCTGGAAATTTAAATCTTAGAGCCTTGCAAAGCCTTAAAATGGCCTGGAAATTCATGTGGCGAGTTCTGTACCTTATATATCGAGAACGTTTTCAGGACGTTTTAGTACCTTTCGGCACGTCCTTGCTTGCGAAGACAAGCAAGGAACCGGGGATGGTGGGAAGGGCGAAGATGCCATGAAGTCCTTTTTTTTTTGCTCATTTCGGGGTTTTGGGGGGGGGGCCCCCCCCCCCCCCCCAATGTTGTATTAAGTGAACAGTTTGGGCCCAGCTTTTGTATTCTTTTTGTGTTTCCAACTTGCCGGAGGGCATTTTAAGATGTTGCCCTTTGGTTATGTGGCATGTGGTGAGTAGTAGTTCGTGGAGAATTATCGAACCTCTAAGGGGCGGGGGTTGCTCCCTTCCCCCCCCCCCCCCCAGTAGTTCCGCCACTGGCAGGAACCTCAATTAACTCAAACAATAGCTACCAACCAACCCTCTGTAAACCAGTCGAGCAAAACCATACGAGGTCACACAGATGGAGGTCAGTAACACTCCCTTTCACTTTTGAAATTAACTAGTTTTTTTTTTTAGGATATATTTGGGGCTGCAGACGAGAAAGGGCTGACAGCGTTCCTGGTGTAGTGATAGTAATCAGTCACACAAAAATGATGGTAATACACTTATTTCTTTCTTGGCCAAACTGATAAAAACCTGTGGGACCTTTCCCCCCAATTTTCGATTTGGCCGTTTACGGTTGAAATTTCGATACGGGTGTTGAATTTTGTTAACTGCTTCTCCTTCTCCTTCAATACTTAATATTTAATTGCGTTGTCTTGAATATTATTTGCAAGTCAGGTTTATGTTAAGCTCATGAGCGTATTTGTCGAGCACAACATACTAGCATTGAAGTCGCATAATAAACGAGTGTGTGGCTTAGCTATGTAAATATTTAATTGTTTACCCGCCTGGAAATAAATGTACATTTACTAAACAAGAGACAGTGGTCATATACTATTCGACCTGCTTGTGTTTGCATTAATAATT
>JAHWFP010266691.1:4631-16889 GCA_023313725.1 Lithobius niger | reverse complement strand
CACGAATTTTCCCTTACGCAGGACGAGTCTTTGCCCCAACACTTCCCTAGTAAAGGTATTTGGGAGGAAACTTGTGACTTCGAGTTTTCCTTTCATTGATTCCAAAAATGATTACGTTAAACGTGATCGAGGAGCAATCAGCTAATGAATGATGAATGCACACATAACTATACTAAATAGGCAGTATTTTGTTTTGTACACTTTACACCAAAATTGTTTCTCAAAATTTTTGTCCCATCGGCTTTTTTTTCCTGCGGCTTTTTTTCATTGGATTTTTTTTTTCCTTCATTGTTTTGTCCCCGGCTTTTTTTTTTTTTCATTTTTTTTTTACATCAGCTTTTTTTTCCGAGGATTTTTTCCGTGCACGGATCCGGAATCAGTCCATGCCCCCACTGACTTCTTTTGAATGCTCGCAATCATAGCCCTCCGTAACGTTAAACGCCGGATTAAAGTAAAAATAATAAAATGCATTATAAGGCCAAAGAAATTAATGTTTCGTTTTTCGTTCTAGAATTTTCATAAAACTCGACACGGACGGTTTATTTCTTTTCTTTTTTTTTCCCTTACTTTTTGGTGAACTTCACGAAATCTTGATCACATGAATTCACCCTGGCCGAAATATAATTTTTGGAGTGAAATGTCACTAGCTCTAAAACGTTTCACTTGTCGCTAATTCTATCTTCCATCGGAAATTTTACATACTGCGTTGAAATGTCCACAAGGGTTACAGAGTCTGTGCCCACGACATGAATATTGCTTTAAGTAGGTAATTAAATATAAAGTCGTAGTAAATTAGGCATTAATTCTGTACGCTCGGGCATGACGACACTTAAGGCCAACAGGCAACTGAAATAGGTTCGCATCTGTATTTAGTAGGGGAAAGGCATTGTGCGCAGGAACGTGACGAACGACGACGGCCATCGACTGACACCAGGTCCGTACACTTCTCCGATGCGATCAGATTATGACTTAAAGGATTCTGCCTCGACAATCCCGTCCTTCAGCCGAGGGACGGGTCGTCACGGAACGGGACGGAGAAGTATACGCGTGTCCTCTAATTTACGTACTTTTATTCCAAACAGAAATTTGGCGGCCTGCGACGTGACGTGATGGAACGGAGTAGCGTGCGACAAGCTTATGTCCTATCTTGGAGGTCTTATTAAGTATCAAACACTCACGTTTAACTCAAGATTACAGACGCAGAGTATTGCCAGGAGCTCATAAATGCATACAGACGTGGGAATGTCCATGTTGTAACTACAATTCACATTCCTTCCCTTATCATAGCGTCTTCTGAGGGAGAAGCTGTGGGCTTCGTTTCCCGGTTCCAGGCCAGTTGATACAACATCGCCAGACTCTTATTTTACCACAGCACCCCGAAAGGGCGTCAACTTACCGGCACATTTGTGTACTGGCGTTGAGTGAGGAGGCGAAACAAGCGATTTCTACCACAATCGGCCTAGGCTATAGAAGAAACCATCAGCTTCAGTGCTTGACGCTCCTGGAACACTGTTGCTTGCTGAAATGTCACATGAGTGCTATTCTTTCAGAGATATTCTTTCGGAACTAATACGGAGTACTATTCTTTCGTATCTAACTATTGGGTTCAAACGTATTCAACGTATTTCTAACGTAGATTATCCCAGAAAATAATAATTACGACCAGTTGGTCCACAACTGCCGCATGTGGTCATGACCCTGAAAGAGAGATGGAACATGCGGTTATATTATCATGGATCAGCGGTTCCCAACCTTTTCTACAGTGTTTCTCCACATTGGGACTAGCATGCAATGGTGCCCCCCTCTCCACCCCACTAGAGCGTATGCTGCAGGGACCAAGAGGGGAAGGGGGAAGGCAACCTCTTAAGGTGTGGGGTTGTTGCCGTAAGCTTCTCTGGCAGCGCTAGCGTATTTTAAAGAAATATGCTTGAATTTGAAACATTTTCCTGCAATTAGGTAAGTAATTTTCATACGAATTCATTTCAGTTTTTCAAAATTTAGTTTTTTTGTTTGGTGTTGCAACAAAGGTCTCACGGCAGCTACCGTATTTTTAAGAAATAGGCGTGAATTTGAAACGTTCCCCTGCAACCTGTGTTTTCTTCTTATGTAAGTTCTTCTGTAGTGGGGGCCTCCCCATTGATCCCCGTGTCCCCGAGTGGACCAATGCGACACTGCATTGCTGTGTATTTTTTTTTATTACATGAATTAAAAAAAAAATGATTGATAGCAGCTGTTAAGTCTGTCATTGGCTAGAACTTTGCGATGCATAGCTTAAAAACAATTCACCACTGTTCTGGGCAGTGGCTCTCGCGCCTATCCTGCGGTTACTCCACGCCTTTCTACCCCCCCCCCCCCCCCCCCCCCTCCAAGGGAGGCACGCCTCACCAGTTGGGAAACGTTGTGTACTCCGTTGAGCCCTACGGGCCCTTTATGACGCTCCTGGTACTGGTTAGGAAAAAAAAAAAAGAAAGGAAAAAAATCATGGTAACTTAATTTTTCCCAAACGGTAAGTTTTTGGCATCTTCTTTCTCTGAATAACGACGCGAATACCAAGATAACTAAAAATTTAATACAGTGAACTTCGTGTAGTAGAGTGGCTTGGGTCCCAAAATTGTTGGAGGTGATCACTTTCTGTGAAAAGCATGAAATTTGGTATGGATGCAATTGAAGAGTAACTGGAAAAAATAGCTCTAATATCAAGTTCAAAACCCCCTGAGGGGGTGATATACCTCTCCCCCGTTTTTTTTGGCTGTAACTGCTTAACCGCAACAAATCACAAGCATAATGTGAAGCAAAACTGTTTAACACACAATTCTGGACAAAGAGAGGTGGTATATACATTTTTTAGGTAAAACCAACCCTTGAACCCAAAAATCTTATTTCAAGTTTACCCCTTTGATTTGCAGGCATGCTCAATTGTACAATTGGTTGTTCTAGTGACCTTCGATTTCAAGGTGGTCTTGCGAGCTTTCTAATAACCAGAAATGGCCATGCTTAGGATTTTCTGAAAGGCGAGGATCTACTCTTTCCACCAATCCTAACCGAAATTGTTTAACTTATATAGGGACTGGCCTACGTCCGTTTAAAGGCGAAGAGGTAATGGTGTAGTGGCGAAAGCGTATGATGATTTTCGAATAGTCTTGCGAGCCCTCTAATAGGCAGGTGCCCTTTGCACCTAGGACTGGGAGCAAGCTGTAAAGGTTAAAGATATCACTACCGCTAGATGGCGCCGGAATAAATTCGTACGATTTTCTGTTGGTGACAGTGCGTCTTTAAGTGGATGATTTTAAATCTTTATGGCGCAAAGGTGAAATTCGAGCGTAGGGAAAAAAAACTACAACACAAAGTGCTTGAAAAAACGAATCTAGAAAAAAAAAGCCTCAGGAAAAAAAAAACCAGGAAAAAAAAACTGATGGAAAAAGCTTAAAAAAATAAAGCTCCAGAAAAAAAGCTGATGGAAAAAACAGCTGCAGAGAAAAAAGCCCCGGAAAAAAAAAGGTGATGGGAAAAAACCGTTGGAAACTAAAGCCACGGAAAAAAACCGAGGCGGAAAAAATGCGGAAAAAAATCTGGTAGGAAGTCCACAAATATATTACCTAAATATAGTTCTGTGAACTTAACTTAATTCCTCTTGTTTTTCTGCGCACCTTGTTCATTTTAGTAATCGTACAGATTGCAGTATCAAGACAATTTCAATAATATCTAAAGCAATTTTATTATTGTCAGGTCCCTCCATCCAGGCACCTGACAATAATAAAATTACTTTTCTTGATCTTTACGAATACTGCTACATTACAGTTGAAACTGTCTACTTTCGTAAGCCTATGCTCATACAACCAAGACTATTAATTTTCAATCATACACCGACCCCATCTACCTAGTAGCTGGGCTAAAAAACGAGCTACGCAGAATTTACGCCCATTCCAACAATAAGATTGTTTTAATTGAAGAATTCAAATGCATCTTCCATAAGAACTTTAGAAACGGGTTTCCATTACTCACTATCAGTAAATGTAATAACTTTAATTGGCTCACCACCTCTTCGGACACAACAACAAAAAACAGGATTTCTTGCTGCCCCTTACGTAAAAGGAGTAACTGAACCACTTCACAAGAAGTTATACACTGATAATCACCATCTTTGGTGCAAAAGTAGTCGCGCTCTTCACAGCCAACTTCAGCCTCCTTCCCCTCCCAATACCAATACTACAATATTCCGACCAGATTTAAAAAAAAAAAACATTTATAGCATACCTACCTTGCGCCCACTCTGGATGCACAGGGGGACGTACCTAGCCCTCTTGGCGCCCAAGGCAACAAACTGAGCTCCCCCCCCCCGATTGCGTATATGAAGGAAAAAAATCAGCATATTATATTTAGGCTTACATAATTAAGTAAATGAGAGAGACCTGCACTAGACAATGAAGTAGTTAAGACAGTGAACATAATGAATTTTCGTGCGTCTTTGACCCAGACGCGAGCATCTGTTCTTGTGGTGTCTGGGATGTCACTTTCGTAACTGACTTTTGTATTTTACATTGAAATAAACTCAACTATACAAAAAAAAACAAAAAAAAAACAAGCGTGCTCTTCACTGAACAGACACGGTTTCGTAATATTTGCTTGGTAACTGATTTAAAAAATATCAATTAAGGTACGGTAATAAAGAGATGAGAGTATCGTGTTTCACTATACGAAACTGAAAAATAAACCCTTCAATTAATTACTCATCAACAGGAGGAAAAAGAAAACCGTTTTTTTTTTCGATTTAGAATATTTCGGGTGCAGGCCTCACCTTAAAGCTAGATGCAAATACAGTGAAATATGCAAAACCTGTTTTTATTTCAGTTTTCGGTTATCTAATAATTAAAGAAAAAAAACGAATAATCGGTTAAAGGCACATAACTCCCTCCGGTATATTTTAACAGTTTCACTCGATACATTACCGGAAATAGTTTTATATAAACTGATTTACCTTTCATTTGCTAGTCTAAGGGTACGATGCAGATGTCAGTAGTGGCGCGTGAATGTTATTAGGCTTGTTTTAAACGGCTCGGTCCGAGCGGTAAATAACTCCCGCCACATCGCTGGCAAGCCGCGGCCCTGGAGGAAGGATTATTAATCCTTCGCTCAAGAGTGCGACTTGGTCGTACGATGTGTCACGTTGCAGCGGCCCCGAAATGAGTATGACTAATGCCTAGAGCAATGCGCGCTGCGGTCGTTTGAACTATATTTTAGCGTAGGTGACGCAGAGTAAAGCGGCCAGAACGGAGGGATTTATGTGCCTTTAACAAATCGTCTGGAAAATAGCGAAGCGAGCACTAAAACAAGTCCAAGCAAGCGCGTCTCTTCTTACGACATTGTGAACTTGTGTGCAACCCCCCCCCCCCTCGTTAAATACATTTGTGCTTTACCGCCCACTTCAACGGTTCCATGGTTGGTAGGAATTCGGCACGGCGCCCCCAGGAAGGCGGCGCCCTAGGCAGATGCCTTGTTCCCCGTACCCTTCCTACGGCCCTGTCAGCCACCCACGTAGGCCAAAGTAAACAGGAAATCTGTAAACGTCTTAGTTCCCATAAATCAAACTTTAAATTTATGAAACTAGAAAACTCACTCGTTCAGCACTTCCAAAAAATAGGACATAAACCCGATATTTCTCAAACAAAAATTTTATTTCAAACTCCAAACACCAAAAACACGTGAAAACTTAGAAAAACTTTGTATTCATTTAACCAAACCACCTGTTCATAATCACTTACAGCCAATCACCTACAAGACTACATTAAGTTATGCAATGACGCTGGCATAAACACATTTCCACCAATCAAAATCCAGTGACCCACTATTTAAAGCATAGCCCACAGATTAGAGATTTAAAACCTAAACCTAAACCTAAACTCTCTAATCTGTGGCATTGCCGACCGAGTTCTCTCATCATTCGATCCAAAGATGGATCGACTAGAGAAGATGATTCAGCAGGGGTTTTTGTAATTATTGTTATCGGCGAATAAGCTTGTCCTACCAATTATCGTTCTTCTTTGATTCAACCTGCAGACTTGGGTGAGTTAGGTGTTGACTGTTGGCACATTCTTTCGAATAGTGCTGACTTTTATTTTATCTGGTTTTATTTTTTAGCATGGAACCTTGCATCCTTAAGACTTGTAAGTTTTATATCCATGACCCAGCTCTGCTGTTATTTATTAATTTTTAATTAGAAGTTGTTTGACATGTTTTAAACCCTTCACTTGAAAACTGTTCTGACCTAGGAACCGAAACGTCGTGATATCGTCTTTCATGTGCACTTGATGGCTACTCTGTATATATTTTTAATAACTAAAGTGCTTTTTAACTTTCTGCTTTTTGTTAACTACATTTAGGCAATATTTAAAAAAAATTTACACCAGATTTTTTCGCACTTTTTTTCCCCTGTAGAAAAAAAATTCTATACGGTTTTTTTTACGGTTTTTTCCATCAGCGTTTCTCCCTTCAGCTTTTTTTCGGAGCTTTTTTTCCATCGTCTTTTTTTTTTTAGCTTTTTTTTAAAGAGGCACGTGGCTTGTTTGTTTCATTAAAAGAAATGGCATTCTTTCGCTTGATGCAAGCAAGTGCTAGAAAGTATTCGATGGTGCTAGATTGTGCTAAGTTCTACAGATTTTCGCTCGATGACAATGTGCCTTTAAACTAGGTTTTTTTAATCTTTTATTTATCTTTTATTTTTATTTTCAGGCGTACTAATCAGCAGAATTCGTACGGAGGCCTTCAAAAACTGGAAATCACCTGAAAAATGAAATTCCAGGCATGGAAAAGTGCTGAACAACCTGAAAAATGCCTGAAATCGTGAAATACAAGTGGAAATTTCCATAACAGAAAACCGCATTTTTTTTTTTTTTTTTTTAGTTCGTGTTGAGCAGCACAAATGTACAAAAACAAATAAATAAGCCATAGCAAATAATTCACAGGAAAGAATAAATATCGGTGCACCAAAACCGAATTGTAACGATTACAACGCCAGACTCTTAGATGGTGCTATCGACAGCACTAAAAGGCGTATGTTACGGCGTATGTCGACGGACATAATGGTAGTCATTTCTTAAATTCATAGAGTTTTTCATGACTGGCAGTACAAGTAGTTGTACGGGTATCAATGATCGTAACTTGCTGATCAATGATCGATCAATGATCGATCAATGATCGATCTGTGTCTTGAGAAAATACAGCACAAGTACAGTGCTGCTTAGCAGAACAAAATCTCTCACAGACCGCCTCCGTAGTGAGAAAATGTCATAACTTATTACAGAAAAGTCAGTGTGTTGTCTGTTAATTACTAGTTTGTGGCCCTTGGACTTACAATGACAATTATTGGAAAATCCTGGAAAGTTCCTGGAATCTTAAGTTAACAGGCACGTACGAACCCTGTAAACACACGCAAATTAGAATGCTTACAATGTAATCTCAATTTATGAACAAGCAAAACAAAAAAATTACCGATAGCTTGGAGGTTTCACCGTGGCGAAAAATTCTTGCTGTCAAAAAAAAGTTTCCATCGATTCTACACTTGGAAATAGCCGGGTCATCGCCAAACGCGTTGGTAATGCAGACTGTCCCGATTCTAAAATCACGTGAGAGTGAGATGGTGGCGATTCACCCTATACATACATACATAGCAAAAGCCCTGATCGCAAAGTAGCCAAGGGGTGGTATCAAAAATCACGTGGGTATGTAAAGGTTCCGATTTCACTTTGACCTAATTAAGACACACGCTAATGTGTTGCCCTCCAAGATTCAACAACAACGTTAAAATCCTGTCTAGGTAAAGTATATATTAGTATACTTTAAGTGTATAAAATACGGATGTAAGTAAGCCTTAAAAATTACACTTAATCTCGTCTAAAGGGACAGATGCAAGAAAAAGTCATGTTAAGCCATCAGCATTGCATCAATATGCTTAAAGAATCTCCAGCAGCCCAAAAACCAAGCTGGAGCTTCTTTTGCACGTATTATAGTTTGTTCACATTATGTTTTCAGAAAACTGACTAGATGACGACTCGTTTCCTTGCACTAAGAGCGCAAAAACATGTGGATATCACACTTGTAGACTCAACAAAGTTACTGTTAGAGTTTACGAATGGGATGATTGCGGATTTTTTGCAGTCGTAGTGGAAGAAAACGTGGTGTCATACGATCAGTTTTCTGCAAACATAATGTGGAACAAAGTATAGTTCGATGCTGATGGCTTAAATGTCTTTTTCTTTTATCGGTTCCTTTAGAGCATTAAGTTTTCTTTTCAGGCTTACAGAGCTGGACCTTCTTATACACGTATTAGTACGACATTGATGGCTTACATGTCTTTTTCTTGTTTCTGTTCCTTTAGAGCATTCAGTTTTTTAAAGGCTACATCCGTTGTTTTATACGCTAAGTTTAGTTTTTTTTTATACTAATAGGCTATCTTGTTAATTTTTTTCTTGGAGTCGATACTTCAGGAAAATTAAATATCTGGTATTTTGATATTATATAATCGCGATATGAGATAATTAAGATGAACGCTTTTTGAGATAAATCAGTCACAATAAAAACAGCGTTCAAAAGGCCCTGGTCCTTGTAAATACCATAAGCTGTAAAAGTTGAAAATCGGCTCATTGATTCGATCTCGAGGTGAGAACAAAATTTCCCCAACAAGAAAAACTATAACAATAATACTGTAGGGAGCCATAGGATAACCAACGGCGTCGAGTGAGTTCTGCCAAAATTTTTCTTTTTTCATTGTAGCCAAAGGCAGCATGACATCTAAAACAAAGGGAAAAAAAACTAGTCCCAACGGACCCCACGCGCACTAGCTTCCGGGATCCAGAACAACGTGAGCAAACAATAAGAGTGGTTGACGGTGTATGCCAATCCAAGTGGAAGCGGTATGAAATGCCCCTTCCCCCCTCGCCATAGCTTTCTGGATGTAAAAGGCTTAACGTTAGAAATTGAACGCGTCGTCCAGTTAGCCACCGATTTTGCCACCAGCCGCGCTGCGAACCCCCCGAAAATGAACTGCTCTAGCATGCAGATTGAACTGTGAAAGGTAGTCGTGACGCGCGATACGCGGATTTTTTAAGCTTAAAACATTGCATTGACACCAAATTATTTAAGTTAAACAACAATGGATTCATGCTACGAACCTCTTTGTCCACTCGACGACAAAACAAAGCCTCCGGACGGCGGAGGTTTAATTTCACCAATTTCAACCAGAAGAAGAACGTGCGTATTGTACTACCAAGAATTTATAGGGTTTGGTACTACATACTACCAGGAGCCTATAGAAAACAACTATAGGTTCCTGATACTACGCTACGGCGTTTTCCATTCTCATAAAAAATGTGCGAAATGATCGTATGACGTAGCAATAAATCGTCCGAAGACATCACTGATAGTCACCGTTACCTTAAAATAATGTTGTTTAGTGATGCAACACCGGGAGATCTAATAATGAGAAAATTACCACGTTCATGTGCATCCCGCTAACGCTAATCAATGCTACGATTGGGGTAGTTCATTCTTCGTGCTTTCACTGCAGCGCAGCGCTTGGACGACGCGTCTCGCATACGGTGAAACCGAGCTTTAAAGCCTTTTACATACAGGAAGCTATGCACTAGCCTAATCCACGGAACTCTAAAAAAAATTGTCCAAATAGTAGGTGTGAACGCAATGCTAAAAAAAAAGTTGGGAGTTACATGGAATGTAAAAGTTTGGCCACCTGCTGAAATTTGTTAGTTAGGTGGTGTTACTCAATACTAGAAGGGGGGGCCAACTTGGCAGGCCGCGATACTGGCCGCCATCTTGGAAAATGGCGGCCAGAAAATAGTTTTTTTTTTATATATCTCAAGAACAGTAACTCCAATCAAAAAACTTAGAATTGCAAACTTGTTCAGAACAACATTCTGCACAAAACGTATTCCCATCAAGATTTTCGTAGAGGCAACGGTTAAGAAGAAAAATCAGAATAAAACTATTATATACCTTTTGCGGGCAGTGTGATAAGCATACATAGTAATGCATTCGAGTCTATAACGTTTGACCCAATACAGATAAACGAATGAGGATTAAAGCGTTCGAAAGGTGAGATTAATACCTTTTGAAAGCTCTAAATCGCATTCATGTATCTTTATTAGATCAAACTTTACAGATTAAAATGTAATACAGTATATGTCTACTACAGCCGCGTAGGTGTGCCTTTCACGTATACTATTAAGTTCGACCCTGTACAAATTATACCAAATATAGATACTTGAATGCAATTTGAATCGATTGAAAGGTATTAAGCACCCACTTTGAAATCCCCCCCCCCCCCAGCTCTCGACGCGTCATGAAGCTTCAATTCACCCCCCGTTTTGAACGCTTCAAATCCCACACGTGAAACTATGTTATACTGGATGATTGGTCACAGACTCAAGAGGAAAACTATATTTTTGGGATAAATGTTACTTTAATATTTTTTTTCAAATACCGGTAATTGAACGTGGCTCTTATTTAATTAATCATAAATTAATTATTTAATTAAACAAAAACTTTCTTCCTTTACAGTTTTAACGCCATGGACTAAGGACTGTGCATAATTCCAACACGTGGTGCATAATCCACAACACACGTTGCGGTACTTCCAATTCTAACACCTGTTATTGAGGAAACATACAAAAACTTCATAGAAGACTGGGAGCATTTTCGCACAGCTGGCATGTAGAGCTGACAATAGTATAAGCAACGGTCGATAATGTAGTAGCCAAGGAATTAAAATGGCATAAATACTGCAGGCGGGAGCGCCGTCAGGACAGACTACAACGTAAACTAAAGTAATCACAGGTGGCGGCTACTGTGGTTATCTATTCGAGTAAAGATAGTGTTGCGTCCATTAAGTCAAAGACTCCAAGGGTAAGTCCCATACTAAAGCCATCGGACAACTGTCTGTTCTGCATGAAAACAGGAGGAATTAAAAATATTCTGCAATCCTTCCTGAAACTGGAGCTTAATAAAGAACTTAAGGAAAAAGTGCTCCTCCGTGCTATTCCGGTGTTTTGACTCGGCATTCTAATGGAGATCTGGTAGCAATATCTGAATTGAAATACCACATAAACTGTTTCATCTATTTCTACCACTTCTCTAAAAATATCGTAGCGCTTCCCTTGAAATACAGGAATCATCTTCATAGCACAGTATATACGCATAATTTCAAAATAAAGATATCAGCACCAATATCTTCTGCAAATTTTCGACTGTCAATACTCTGGGCATTTGGGGGCTCACACGACAGTCTTCATCAGGCAAAAACAGAAAAAAAAAATCAGTCCACTGTCGTCTGAGCCCCAACATCTCGAGGGTATTGACAGTCGAAAATTTGCAGAAGATATTGGTGCTGATATCGTTATTTATTTTGAAATTGTGCCTATACTGTGCTATGAAGTACGATTCACTTAATGTGAAAAGCTATCATCCCGAAAATGACTAGAGCTTCGTCCAATGAGATGAATAGGACGAGATAGATGAAAGAGTTAGTATGGTATTTCAATTCAGTTGCTACCAGATCTCCATTAGAATGCCGAGTCAAAACACTGGAATAGCACGGAGGAGCACTTTTTCCTTAAGTTCTTTATTAAGCTCCAGTTTCAGGAAGGATTGCAGAATATTTTTAATTCCTCCTGTTTTCATGCAGAACAGACAGTTGTCCGATTGCCTTTACTATGGGGCTTCTCCTTGGAAAGCAACACTATCTTTACTCGAATACATAACCACAGTAGCCGCCACCTGTGATTGCTTTAGTTTACGTTGTAGTCTGTCCTGACGGCGCTCCCGCCTGCAGTATTTATGCCATTTATTTTCCTTGGCCACTACATTATCGACCATTGCTTATACTATTGGTAGCTCTACATGCACATCACTGCCAGCTGTGCGAAAATGCTCCCAGTCTCCTATGAAGTTTTTGTATGTTTCCTCAATAACAGGTGTGTTGGAATTGGAAGTACCCAAACGAGTGTTGTGGATTATGCACAACGTGTTGGAATTATGCACAGTCCTTAGTCCATGACGTTAATACTGTAAAGGAAGAAAGTTTTTGTTTAATTAAATAATTAATTAATGATTAATTAAATAAGAGCCACGTTCAATACCGGTATTTGAGAAAAAATATTAAATTAACATTTATCCCAAAAATATAGACTTCTTCTTGGTTCTGTGACCAATCGTCCAATATAACAGTTTCATGTGTGGGGTTTGAAGCGTTAA